>FLSR01000529.1:145821-163730 GCA_900092035.1 Leuciscus waleckii
AATATTGGTGAAATTACCCACAATCTCGAATCAAGATATCATGGAAGTCGCTGTGTCACATCAGAACAGGAATCACGGCAAAAAGATTGTGGTTTGGTGGAATTGTATTCTAGCGTAGGGGTAAAAACACATAAAGAGACACACAAACCCAGACGGACTTGATTATATCATTCACGGTGCTTTATCAGAGATTTACAGTGTTAGCATTCAGTGATTGAAACCGAAACCTCTTCCACCTCAACCACACATGCCTCGGCTTAATGCTAATATGCAGCAGACTGAACGCATTAGCCGAGCAGAAGAGGGAAAATAAAAATCAGTGTGTGTGTGTGTTCTGAGAGCCCCGTAAGAACGAAAAGCAACTTTTTGAATGTGATAAATGAGTGTTTGAGTCTGAAGTGACTCTTTCTCTACTAAACTACGGTCGCCGTTTACCCCCAGCCAAACCCATTACTGAGGTCTTGAGCACAAGGCAAAGAGTGTTTTTCTCCTCTGATCTTGTCTGTGATTGTTTACACACCGCTGCGAGTGTGTGTGAATGTTCGACGGTGGAGATATGACCCCTCTGTGGTGGATGTGTCCTTACATGGCCATGTTCCTCCACTCACAGATACTCACTTGCTCATAATATTTACAGTTTCACAGTTTGCATGGATGGAACGTGCAAGCAGACAATAAACCAAACACACAGATGATGTGTAAACCACATACTTCTGTAAGGGACCAGAGATTTATTACTGCAGTATTATAGAGTCTCGGTAACCCATGCAAACCCTAAACTATATAAGAGATCCACACTGAAAAAAATTTATAGTTGAATTTAATCAATTTTTTTAGCGTAAGTGGTTGCATTGAATTGATTTTACCAACGTTTAAACAAATGCATTAAGTTTAGCTAAAATTTATTAAGTTCAACTTAATGCATTTGTTTAAATGTAGGTAAAATCAATTGAATGCAACCACTTACGAAAATATTTTTTTTATTAAATTCAACAAATCATTTTTTTCAGTGCATGTTGTTAATGAGATGAACTCATTGTGGTGTGTACGCGTCTTCTGAATATGAATTTGTTTGAGGTCACATTTCCTTTTAACCTTATAAATTAGAGATTTGAACCTTGACCTGAACCTTCTTTTATCATTCAATCGTGTTTCATTTAAATTCCTCTGGAGAGATAAAAATACACTCAAATGAGTCAATATTTGTCATTATACAGTATAAGTGAGTAGAGCTATAGATAGCAGCTCAGTAATAATTAATAATATTTATACTATTACAGTATTTTTTATCATTTTGAATTAGTTTTAGTCAACTCAACTTCATTTGATGAGAAAGGATTGAGGTTATATTGAGATCTCTGACTTTTCATTGCTGATTTTAGTGTCTTACTAAATTTAAACAACCTTTTTTCTCATTTTTCTACAGGCAGTTTTTGGGTTCTTTTTTAAAATCTCGGTTTAATCTTGTCTAGAAGAAACAATTGCAATATTAAAGAGATCTCGTGTGTGTATGTGTGTTTTTTTTTTACTATAGATGACTTCATTTGTATAGAGAACAGAGAGCTGGAAGCAACGGATGAGCTCAGCGTCTCCTCCACAAGATCACTTTTTTAGCTGATTCTGGAAGATCTGGGTCAGATTTTAAAATACACACAAATACATCAGCAGAACTTTAATGCATTCAGACTCACTCTGTCTATCGGCCAGAACTGCACTAGAGACAGGACTCATGCTGACTTAAAGAGACAATTCAGTCTGTCATCATTTACTCACCCTCGGGATTTTCTCTCTCCTTTGGAGCACAAAAGAAGATGTTTGGCAGAATGTTCACCCTGCTCTTTTTTCCATGCAATTAATGTGAAATAGGAACGTATGCTGTCACTGTGAAATCAAGATTGACTATTCTTAGTATTAAAGTATTTATTAATCTCCGCACATCATTATTTTTTTTAATATTTTTTTTTAATTCCAAAGGGACCTTAAGGATCCAAACTAAATTTAAAGACGACCTATTATGCCCCTTTTCAAAGTCTTGATTTTGTTTTCAAGCTCTACTAGAATAGGTTTTCCTGCTTGAATGTTGATTATTTTCCTCATATTCTCCATTGTGCAGCTCCTCTCTCCCCAGTCTGTCAGTAACGCTCTGTTAGTTCCTGTCTCTATGAAGCCCCGCCTTCTGAAAAGCACACAGTGCTCTGATTGGTCGGCTGGAGCAGTGTGTTGTGATTGGTCGAGTGCTTAGAGTGTTTTTGGGAAATGTCCCGCCCCTTACCATAACCGTCAGTTTCAACACACTACTAACTAACTCAACCAGGCCCCGCCCCTTTATTCTGCGTATTAATTATTTAAATGAGGAATATTGTGACGTGTTCGTTCCCAGAAGAAACTCAAGACTACAATGGAGGCGTTTCAGGGAGTTCAGAAACACTGACACTGATATGGAGAATAATTTGATATAATCAGACTTTGCATTCCACGATTTACAGATTGTGTGTTTCACAGAAAAAAAGCATGGGTTTGGAGTGACATGAAGGTGGGCAAATGCTGACAGAATTATAATTTTTTGGGCAAACTATCCCTTTAAAGTCCAAACAAATGCTGCACACATGCTCGTTGCACAAACATTTACAAACACGGCCATCTGTTGCTCAGATCCATTGTTGCTTCATGCAATTATTCCAATTTTGCATAAAACACTGCAGGTCTCAGAAGGGGGTGGACGCGTCCTTCGTGCCTAAAACAACGGGAGCTCTGTCTGGTTTGGGTGATGCTGTGATTGTTTGAACAAACAGCCTGCCCCGCTGCACATTTTTAATGCATCGCCTCTCTTCCAGTGCAGGTACGAAAGAAAGAGTGAGAAAAACATCCTCCATTGTCATAAAAGCATAAAACCCGAGCAGAATGCATTAACACTACACATCAGTATGCAGGCTCACATACGCCTTGCACATGAAATGTGTGTGAGTTTAAATGTTTGAAGCTGGTTTTTCTTCAGTACCTCGATTTTACACCTGGACACCACGTAGAGAGTACTTTACTCTAGTCACTTCATTTTTACCGTACAATACTGTACAAAATGTAATGCCCTTCAAAATGCATTTAAAATGCATTATATATTGAAATTATTTATTATTTTTATTTACCTAATCATTTTATTATTTAGCATTGTACACATAACAGAACAAACCTGAAACCAATATTTGAGGTGCATCCCACCAGTTGAGAAGCGCTAGAAACACATTCCTCATGAAACAAACACCCACGCATATTTCACAATCATCTTTTTGCAGCCGTGTAGATAAAAAGCAATTCTTTCAGACACTCCAGCAAAATACGACCCACTCCCATCCTCTCATGGGACACAGTGACCAGACGGTAACCTTGGATTGTTGACGTGTCTCATATCTCTGTGAGAACAACATTAGGCCCCGCCCCATTTGACTGATTGACAGATTGACTCCTCCCACTCACAGCAATTCACAAACAACAGATCTTCCCATGTAAATCTTAAAGAAGTGGCTAATGCATCTTGTTTTTAATGTCATGAGCTAAAAATTGGTTGTCAAAACAGGAAAAAGCTCTTTGAATGTGATTTCGTTTTAAGGAACATCTTTTATCTCTTGCATCAGTGCAGTGTCACGACTATATTACCTCTGTGATTTGTCATTTTAAGGGACCCATTTCTGCACTTTTGTAGCATTTTATTTTCCATTGAAGTTCACTTAAAGTGTTAGTCAAGGTTTCATGCACCCAAAACAGTCACAGTTAGCGCTGTTTGCTAAGGTAGTACAATACTATAGTGAAGTGCATTTGTGCTACAGTCAGCCTCAAATCATGCAGCTTGTTGAGGGAACTTGTGCTAAAAGTTTTAAAAGTGATCTGACTTCTGTTTTACATTTGGATGTTGATAGAAACTGCCCGGAAACCATTTAGTAACATGCTAACAATCAATCGAAACTCATTAGCAACTGCATAGGAATGATTTATATATGATATACAGTATATAATGTTAGTGGTCAAATGTTAATGAGCTTCATAGTGCTTATAACATGATAATTTCTGAATAAACCATTCTTTTCTGTTTAATTTTAGTGAATTATTGAATTCAATTGTTTGAATTGATCAATTGATTGATTGTTAGAGAACATCAAGTATTATGTTTAAATATGTTTCTGTGATATAGCTTTAATTACAGTTTTGTGCTTGTAGCATTTCAGTTTCTCGCACCATTACGGATATATTTGCAGCAACAGCAACAGTCTGAATGTGTGGACTCAGTAAAAAGACAATGAGTTGTGTGTTCAGCGCGGTTGGCTACATTCCTACAGGCCATGCTGACGTGAAGTTTGAGACCAGAGAATCAATACACAACACAGAATTCATTGACTCGCCTGAGGATGTGAAGAACCAGCAGTATATCTCCAACGACTCGGAACGTTCCTTTACAAACACCTACTGAGTTTTATAAAGCACTTAATCTGCCGGATATTTGGCACCAAATGCATTCCAGTGCTTAGTTGGTGCTTCTTTTAATTTGCACAATTTAGCGATATTCAATGGTTGTTGTTGACAGCGAAAACTAGACATTTCAGCTGGCTGTAGTCCAGTGGCCTCCGAGTTTACAAGCTTAAAATGATAGCTCACTCAGGAAAATGGACGGTTTCAGAGGTCAGATTGGGGTTGGTGGTCACTTTGTCAAATGAGAGGTTATGGAAGTGCATATTTAGGCGCCAAGTTGGGTCATATTAAGTATAATGCCCCCCTAAGGGCAGTAAATTTCATTGAAAAGTGTTTTTCTTTTGTTCTTCAGCTAACTTTGGATCTTTCCAAAATTTGGATCAGGTGATGTTGAGACATCAGACAAGTCAAATGTTTCAGAAACATTTGTAAATGTAGCTGAGAGGACATCAAACCAGAAGTAAGTTTGTATCTTTGCAACTCGTGTCTTTGATATATTTGCAACTTGTATCTTTGATATATTGACACAACCACAACACCAATTGGCTAAAAGGCATAAAACATGGCTGACAGCTTGTATAACTTGCCCTCACTTTGTGCTTTTTCACTTCATATATTTCTGAAGGCCTGCAGAATGTCATGATTTACAATTTTTGAGGCCAAACGTCATTCAGCAATTTTGAATTGATTCGCCTACTGTTTTTTCTTTTCTTTTGCTTCTGTTTGCACAAAGTTTTTCCTGTCTTCACCAACATGGTGCAGATTATCTTTAGATGAAACCTCACAGATTGCAGCTACTGGATTTTTTGTATTCAACAATATTTTCCAGAAACTGAATTTGCTAGTGAAGATGTCAAAAAGGAATTGACTCTATCATTATAATCTCGGCATTGAAACTGTCATTTCCACAATGCCCTGAGGTTGCAGCGCCACCTACTGGTGTAATAAATAAAACAACGATAAATGGAATAAAATGGAAATTACTGGGGCGCTGTAACCAAACTAATCTGAACTTTAAGATGGAGGCCTTGTTTGTGTGCTCAGCCTTGTAATTTTGACCTATTTTTAGAATAACTTAATCTTACAACATTAGAATCTCAAATCTAATCATCAAATGTACGTGGAATATCGTTTGAGATATTGATGTTGTTCTTAATTAAGTTGAAAATAGGAGATTCTGAAGATGCCTGAGGTAATTGGCAGTAATTCTTATCGTTCGATACAATAAGCAAAGCACTTCAGAAACGTCAGAGGAGATAGAGGTGTACGGCGGCCCGAATGCCAATGCTGATAAGCGCAGTTGGTTATGGTTATCTGGCGGTTGTGCTGGACTGCAGGGAACAAACCAGCAATCAGCAGGTCGTTAAGAGGTTTTAGGCTCAGAATCAATATTTAAAGTCTTTAGTTACTGACTGCAACCAAACCACAACTCTCAACTCTCATCAGATTTAAACAATCATTTATCTGAAGAAAAAAACTAAAATCATAATTTAGCTTAATAGATTTCTGATTGGGTTGTCTATATATTAATGTGATGGAGGAGAGTGTTTGTGTTTGAAAGCTAAGCTCTCGATACAGCTCAGAGAACTTCTGGGTTAATCAATTAACCGGACGGTTGGGTGTAAACACCGTCAGTTAATTCTGTGTGTTGTGAATCAGAGAGGTGCCATGGCAGCTGTGTATCACACGTTCAGTGAACTTTCTATACATATATATATATAAAGCACATTATTGCAGCATTGTGATGCATTATAATGTTTAAATAATAAAAATTCTTAGAATATAATGCTTCAAAAACACAATCAAAACAAATGTTTATATTATGCTTTAAAGATGATTAGGAAAGCATGTAAAGATATTTTAAATGTGTTTAAAAACAGATTGCATTATATATTGGCGTGGTGCATTTGTATTTTGTTGCCGTCAGCTTTTAGAGTGAAGCGGCATTAAAGGTGTTCCAGTAGAAAGTGGCATGAAAACACAGCTGGCCGGTCAATTGCAGTAATTTGTGTGAGAGCTGACTACACATGTACACATAAACTGAAACGACTTCATCAGCGAGATTTGCATGCATGAGTAATGGAGGGCTGTTGGATAAACGTCACGTCGGATTAAGAAACCACGTCCACAGATGCGAATGCGCTGGCCTGTGTGAACTTCAGCTGATTAGCAGAACTTATGTTTGTGGTGTTTACAAACTCGTACGTAGCTACAGGCGTCAGTGTGGATTATACTGAATAACCCTGAGAATGAGTAATGGTGATGATAGTAATACTTGTCTAAGTGAAAAGCACTTATTATTAAATCAAGGAAAGTGAACGAGAGCGAGTTTTGAATGTGGCAGACTCCTTTTATACTGTGCTTTGTATGAAATCGCCATTTATGATTCTCTCTCTGAGGCCACGTCTCAAAAACATGACAAAAAAAGAAAAGAAAAAAGAAAGACACGACCCCCACGTTTCAAATTGAACTACATGAGCCAAATGAAGCTCTGAGACTCTCAAAAGGGGAAGAGATAAACCCGCTAGGAAGCAAAGACTCAAAGGGAGAGCGGTTTCTTTTTGTTACCTGCTGACACACACATCCGCAAACTGAGCACAAAGGTCAGGAAAGCGTCTAGGAGCTTTCAGCAGGAGCGCAATTTCATCCTATGTATTCAACATAAAAGAATATCTCACTCTTATATTCAAGGTCAAGTTTTTTTGCTTTTAAAACACAGAGATGAACAAACAAATATGTTCCAAACTGATTTAGAACAAAAGGAGATCTCCTGTGACCTGGACTTATAAATAGCCACCGGAGCAGACGGCATGTTTTTTTTCCCCCCAAACAAATTAAATCAGCAATGTCCTTTTCTGCCGTTTCCACAGCAAAGACAAACGGCTAATAATGCGCCACCTCACCTCAAACGACATTGTTCAAACTTTGGCAGCACGTCATTCTGATCTCTTGTCCAACTTAATGGTTTCTAGCTATCCCTCACAGGTCTGAATGGGAGCTCTGATAACTGAGGTCACCTCCTGAAGTCTCCTTGGCCACAACATGTGCACAGTGACACTCTCACGTCGGCAATCAGACTTGTAATTACCTGCTTAAAGCAATAGTTCACCCCAAAAATGTTAAATTCTGTCATTTAAGGCACACTATGCAAGATTTGTACCTTAAAGGCGCTCTAAGCGATGTTGGGTGACGTCACTTCTTGTTGATGTTCGAAGTATTGTCAAACAAAACGGTGCTAGCTCGACCCTCCCTCATCCCGTCCCCTCCCCCTCCCTTCCGTGCTTCCTGAAACAGTCATGAACCATTTAGAAAAACCAAACTGGATTTACCCTGTCCAGCAAAAACAGAGCCACCTGAATGTCAGATTCTCTTTTCCGATGTAAATTCGGGACTTCGCTTTCCTTCTCCTTGTCCCTCTTCTTTGCTATTTGTTCATCGGAACGTCGTCTCTTTGGTCGTGTGTCGGCCATATAAAAATTCAAGAGAATATAATTCTAACGTTAGTCGTTGTCTTGGACATCTCTCCTCAAGCTAACTTCCCTCTTCATGCTTCTCTCTCCTCCACACCCCCCTTCATGTTCACGCGCATTAACCCCCCAAACCCCCACCCCCAAATCATTCTTGTCGGTTATTGGCTGGAACACTGTTTGTTATGTTTCGTGGTCCAGGCTGGGCCAGTTTGTTTTTCTTGCCGTTTGTGGAGCCTGGGCTGTCTACAGAGATGGTGTTTTTTTACAGTGTGTTCAGGGGACAGGCAGAATCACGACTTTCTTTCCGCACGACGTCACATACATCAACAACATATGAAGCAGCCTCTATGAAGACACTAGCACGCATTTCAGACGTGAATCACGGCAGAGTCGACGAAGAAAATGAAGAAAGCGCGGTCGGAAGAGTGCAGAGACGGCTCTGCGTGAGTAGTTTTTATGAAATACAAGTACTCCACATCGACTCTAGGGGGCGCTGTTTGAGAAAAAAAACGGAAACTGCATAGTGTGCCTTTAATCACCCTTGTGTCGTTCCAAACCCGTAAGTCTTTCTTTTATCTTCAGAAAACAAATGAAGATCTTTTTGATGAAATCTGAGTGATTTATCGACAAACTACAAACTACTATCTCTTAAAGAGATCATAAAACTAATCCATATGAATTGAGCAGTTTAGTCCAAATTTTCTGGAGAGACGCGATTGCTTTTATTGATTTTTAGATTGAATTTAGGCTTTTATTCACATATAAACATTCATCAACTCACACAACATGTGTGAGAACCAATAAGGTTCATTCTTAATAAATCAGAATAACTTCCCCTCCCTCTTGCAGTGACATCATCTCTTCTCTGATGACGAGGGCGGGGCTCAGCCTGTCATTCACATGACATCAGCCAATAGCAAACCACAACCATCCAATCAATTCCCCGCAGACAAAATCAAGCCCCGCCCACATTTGTTCTTGTTCCAGAAGATGATTCACTCAAATATACATCACAATAGGGAAGAAAAGACTTGCACAACTTCTGTTTCATGCTGACTTTAATGCTCTAGCCCCCACAGGAAGTCAAAATAAAAGGCTGAGGAGTTTTAAAAGTATATATATATAGACACTTTTCACAGCTGACTTTTCTCATGCTGAAACTAGATGATTGCGAACAAAAATCACATTCACCTCAGGAAGTAACACCGCTTTAACACTCTCCATCAGGAACATCACTTTGATGAACAGAAAGTTCAAAAGAACAGCATTTGTTTGAAATAGAAACTTTTGTCACATCATAAATGTCTTTACTGTCACTTCAGTGTGTCTTGCTGAATAAAAGTATCAATTCCTTTTGAAAAAAATCTTTCTGACTTTTAATGGTTTTCTATAGAAAGATTAAACCTTAGCTAACAGCGCTTAGACTTGACAGATTAAAATAGTATAATTTGCTATAGAAAATCCATGACGAGAGTCATCGAGTAAATTGCACACTACCATTGTTAACATGTAAATGTGATGTTATGATCTTTTTTTTTCAATAATTAGTGCATTTGCTGGATTTACTGTTTTAAAAAACTGAATTGAAGCTTTGAGGTGCAGTAAGTGCGTCGAACTCGATGTGATTTCTCACCATGTGACCCCTGTGAAATGTTATTTGGAAGTGTTGTTGTAATTTTCAATTCACACGTACATGCTTTTAGTTGACTGTGGACCTTTAATACAAAAATAATGATCAGCATTGCTGATGAAAACAGCTCAGGCACATAAATGAACGTGGCTTCAGGTGTTTTCCTCTTATTAGAACGATGAATAATGTGGCCGTTCATTGAAGTCTGACACACTCATATACACTTCTTTCAGCTCAGTCCAACTTCTCATTCCTCTATATCTCACTGATGTATCTTTCTGCTGATTTACAGTGTGAATGTATCGTCAGCACAAGCCTGCACTTGGATCCACTTTGACTGGATTGTGGTAAGTTTCGCCAAGACTTGATTTTAAAGGGATAGTTCACCCAAATAAAATGTCAAACCCATTACTTACTTTCTTCTGGCAAACACAGCTATTTTGCAAATGTCTGGGGTTATTTTTTTACCATATGAAAGAATGGGGATGCTCAAAAAAACACTGACCCGTACGACTTGATTTTAGGCCATACATGTGTTTGTTGGACCAATTCTGTTTTGTCATACATTAATCTATCAAATGAATGACAGAATTTGTCCAAAAAAAGGATTTTCTTCATTTTTGTTGTAAACTATCTGTTTAATTTCAGTCAAAAATAATGAATTTTATTTATTTTTTTAATGAAATGGTTAACTATTCCTTTATTTAATTTTGTTCAGCAACAGGTGCTTAATACAATTAATCTATAACATTAATGACAGAATTGTCAAAAAATTTATATGATTTTAAAATTTTTGGTAAACTCTTTGTTTAATTTCAGTCTATTCAGACTTTTTTGGTACTTTTTTGGTGCTTTTTATCTACAAAACTAATGACATAATTTGTCAAAGAAAATATAATATTTTATTTTTGTGGTAAACTATTCATTTCATTTCAGTCTATTCAGAATATTTTGGTGCTTAATACAATCATTATAATACATTAATGACATTATTTTTTCAAAATGAAATTTTTTTATTTATTTTTTTATTGGTAAACTACTTATTTAATTCCAGCCTTTTCAGACTATTTTGCTACTTTTTTGGTGCTTAATACAATTTATATATAAAATGAATGAGAGAATTTGCCCTAAAAATAATATGATTTTTCTTTTTTCTTTTTTGTGGTAAAACACTATTTGGGTGATTATAAAATGAATCTAAAATAACATTAATGACAGAATTATTTAAATGCAATATGATTCTTCATTTTTGTTGTGAGCCTTTCCATCAATATCTCAGTATTTACATTCACACCTGTGTTTGTTAGTAACTAAAGGAAGATAAAGCATGCAGCACATTTGGAATAAATCCACTAAGCAAACCAGTTGTGTTTCTGTCCCGCTAGAAGGCCGTATTAGCATTACTGCGCCGCGGGACCAGAGAGGCTTTGTCCTGTGAGGCGTGAGGGTCGCTCGACGGGCCTGACCCCAGAACACAGGACGGCGGGGACACAGTCTGCTCACGGCCCACTCCTGTGCACACCGGACGAGAAGGCTGCTCTGTGAAGATACTGCAGTGTCCCGGGGAGAGATGGGAAGGTTTGATAACCGTACACACGCTCACACACACCAGTACAGACGGGCGAGGGGCTGATTATGCTTTGGCTCGCTGTGAGCTGAATCTCAGATCTGCGAAATTGGTCGATAACTGAACATCCAGAGGAAATTCAAGATTTTTTTAAGCTACCAATTTGCATTGACTTAAAATACCTTTTTTACTAGTTTTATACAAACTAGATTTTTTTGCTTTTCACGTTGCATTTTGGTGTTGTAGCATGTTGCTTGTGAGATCTGTGTGTGTGTGTGTGTGTGGGGGGGGGGGGGGGGCCCCCTTTTTTATGTTTAATCAGGTAGAAAAAGAAAAGCCCCTTTTATCATGTCTAATCAGTTAGAAAAGTAATAGCACACCTCTCTTCAACTTCATAATCTTGATAACATAGTTTACTAACGTTAACTAACAATGAGCAATATATTTTCTGTGGTATTTATTAACCTCTGTTAAAGTTAGTTAATACAAATAATACAACTCTTCATCGTTAGTGCGGGTCCATTAAATAAGATTATTTTTCATAGTTAGTTAGTTAATGTAACTAATGTGGACTGTTACCTAAATACGACTGTTCATTGTTAGCTCGTGTAGCTCAGGTTCATTATATAAGATTAAATTTTGATTTTAATAATGTTGAAAATAACATTAACTAACATTATTAAATGCTTTAGAAGCATTTTTTCATTGTTATTCCATGCTGTTAACTGATATTGTAAAGTGTTACAAACATCTCTAGTCCACCACTATAGTAAGAGTAAACTACTCTTAACTTGTTAATAACCATCTCGGAAGACTTTCAGTCCGCACTAGTTCAAGTTTACCTCTCTTATGTGGATAAATGCGGTTCCACGAGTTCAGATGGAAGAGATAAGTCTCAGATAGGAGGATTCATTAGCTCAAATCCCCCTAAATTGCAATACTTCACAGTAAATTGGAAATGCAGCCCTTGATGTGGAATAGAGGAGACTGACTCATCTGTTACCCAAGACAAGAGTCACAAGACATCATTTCACCACATCTGATGCTCACTTAGGTCACATGACGACTGCATTCAATGACCAAACTCGCACCCATTTTATATTTGAAAATGTAATTTAGAAAGTCTTGATGACCTCACACTTTTGAATGGTTTTGAGTGTGTCATTAGATTCCAAAAATAGCCACTTTCAAGCAGGCATTCCGAACATTCCAAATTGGTCAGACAAACCGTAACTCCGCCCCCAAACTCACACCATTGGCTGAGCCAACGTTGCTGTGTACTCAAACTGTGACTTACATGCAAATTAAACTAGAACAAGAAGTATTTGACCCAGAGGTCTAAATATGATTTCATAATTGCTGGAGATCTTGCACAGTCGTTCTTGTGGTGGTTGTGTAAGTGTGTGGGATGCATGTTCTGACAAATAATTCCCCTGATACTAGTTCACACGGTCTGCAGTGATAAATCACTGGGCGGCTCTGTCAACGGACAGTATAACTAGTGCAATGGATGTCTCATTTACTCAGTGTGTACATATTTGTGATTGCAAACAACCATAGACCAGACCTTAACCTCTCTTCTGGCTTGGACGAGTAAGAAACCCAGAAACCGCCCAACCACCAAGTTTTGCATGGGTACACCACCATATTCTCTCCATAAAATGCAAAAATCTAGATAAAACGCTTTTGATGTTACAAATGTGATGGTAAGATTCAAAATGGGGGCCATATTGGAAAGCCACACTGACATCTACTGCAAAACAAACCTAACCAAGCTAACTTTTCCATCTGCATGCATGGCATTATTTGACTCAATTCCTCTGAGGAAAAGAGGGTCGATACATGCTAATAAGAACCAGAACGCTAACGGGCAAAGAGTCAGTGGGCAAATGCCAGTGTGATGCCCTGGGGCCGAAAGCGGCGCAGGAGCACTGAGTCATATTTACCCTCCGACTCTGCAAACGGCCATTCCTCGGCACAAAAGGCTTCACGGGTTCATCGGGGATGAGCGCTGCGAGCAATTTCTGCTATTCAACATTGAGCACCGTGTAATGTTTCCCAGGTGCAGCGTTCTTCAATGCCTGAATGACTGATCTATGATGCTCATAAGAAGCCCAATACACTACTACACAAGCTGAAGTACCACAATGCAGGAGATGTACTTGAGTTTGCATTTGTCGAAGAGATTTATAAAGACCTAAGGGGTTCATGAACCTCTACATTCAACACAGGGGAGATATTTAGCATATGCCTTATGAACAGCAACTTACTACAGTCTTTCTAGAGTACTCTGAGGTTAATGTCTTGATCAAGGTTATAATCATCATCATCTTTAAAGAACTAATTCACCTAAAAACCTTTTATTGTCAGTCTTTTATTTTCTCTGTCTGCAGGTTAAATTGGCATAAATCAAGTGAGTGATTTTATAAGTGAGTCATTTAAATCATTAATTCTGTAACTGATTCATTAAAAAACACTGATTCATTTGGGAATGAATCAGGTGATAAAAGGTGTGTTCGACTTGAAGCGGCCCTGCGCAGACCAATCTGTGTATGACATCAAAGTCCCACGAGAGTGATTCATTAAATAAAATTGATTAATTCAGTTAATTCTTAAACATTGATTAATTCACTCATTCAACCGATTCACTCAAAACTACTGATTCATTCAAGAATGAATCAAGTGACTTTATTAGTGAGTCACTGAATCTTTCATGTAGCCTATTCAATTATTAACAGTAATTAATTCAGGAATGAAACAAGTGACTGTATGGGCCCTATCTGACACCCGGCGTAATGCAGCGGCAAGCGCGACGCAAGTGTTTTTTGCTAGTTTCATTCACCGACCATTTTTCCCACCGCTAAACTAGCAAAAGTGGATTCGGACACGTCCTAAGTGAACTTGCGCCATGCGCTTTAGATCATGTGCTTAGATCGTTAAAATAGGGCCCTATGAGTGATTCACTGAATCATTCATTCATTTGATTTATAAAAAAAAATGTAAATACTGATTTATTGAGGACTAAAAACAACTGACAGTTTTTATGAGTGACTGATTGAATAATTAATTCAACTGACTTGTTCATTAGAATGAAACAAGTGACCATCTTTATGAGCGAGTCAATGAATCATTAATTTAACCGATTCGTTCAAAGACTCTGATTCATTCAGGATTAAACCTGACTTCATCTTTGTTTGTAACACCCGCATATTTTTTTTCCATTTAAAGGCTTTTAAAAAAAATTTTTGCTGATAATTTACTCACCCCGATGTATCCAAGATATCCATGTTTTTCTTTCTTCAGTCGAAAAGAAATTAAGGTTTTGAGGAAAACATATTTGTTCTTATACATTTCTTCATATAATGGACCTCAATGGCAACCAACGGTCTGAAGGTTCCAAATGTCCGTCTCAATGCAGCTTCAAAGTCTCTTCACGATCCCAGTCCAGAAATAAGGGTCTTATCTAGCGAAATGATCTGTCATTTTCTAAAAATAAAAAAATTATATATATACTTTTGAAACACAAATGCCAGTCTTGTACCATCTCTGAGATCCGCCACGTATTACGTCATCACGTTGGAAAGGTCACTACATTTTTTTTTTTTTTATAATAATAAATTAAAACAAAGATGTCGGACGACTTCATTATATGAAGAAAAATCCTGGAATGTTTTCCTCAAAAACCTTCATTTCTTTTTCGACTGAAGAAAGAAAGACATAGATATCTTGTATGACATCGGAGTGAGTAAATTATCAGCAAAACATTTTTTGAAAGTGAACTAATCCTTTAATGTTCCTGTTTCACTCAAAAGTGCATTCAGTAACGGATGTAAAATGGGTTGTGACTTTATGCCCTCGGAGTGTCTCTTAATGTTAGTGCTGAATTAGTCAGCAAAACCAGCATGCATGTTGATTCAGAGCTTCATTCGTAAACACAGGAGGGCAAACAGCGATTTATCTTTTGGTTTAACAGTGTGTGTTCTTATCTAACAAGGTCGCTCAGGTGCCTGTCCGTTCACGCTTTCCCCCCAAGAGCGGTTTCTGTTTAATCGTACCCGCTTGTGGAGCGCCAGTTAACGTTTATTCAAGAAGAAACCCATTAGCCTGAGAGAACAAATAGCATCTATTCATGCAACCACAATTAAGTTGGGAAAGAAAATGATATTGTGTTAAAGAGAAGCGGCTGAGTTTACAAAATCACAGCGTAATGTGAATGGAGGCGCTAAGTGAAGCCACGGCTCCTGGCGAATGCTCAATGCACCCTTAAAATGTGTGAATGGATGACTAGGGGAAAGGAAACGCGTGTGAATATGTGGCCGCTGAGAAGGTGTTGTAAGAGCGTGTTGTGACTGTGTGTGTGTGTGTGTGAACAGAATGCTAATTGGCCACCAGGCTCCATGTGGGCAGGACTGGACTCATTAGCACTGCTGCATCCATATCTCCGTCGAGCTTCGTGACTCTGGGTGCCGTCCAGCTTCGAGATGCCCCGAGGAGAGAAGAAATGGAGACGTATAACAAGCACACAGTCTCGCTGGTCATCTCATATTAAGCACCCTCACGATTGATCTCTGAAAGGTCTGTCCAATCGCTCTGGATCGGGAACGGTCCACCCTTCTGCTGAGGATGTTGGCCCTGGGCCCGGGAGTCAACAAACTGGCCCGTGGGAACACAATGACCTCCGCACAGAATGCCAGCGAACGCGCAGAATAATCCTCCCCCGGTGATAATACAATGAAAATCATCGCCACAGGACAGCCAAACAATGTGGTTAAAGACGTTTGAGATTCGCTAAATCATGGCTTCATTCCAAAACCTAGTGACCTTGTGTTCTATAGAAAGAGAATATAAATATAAACTGAATATGCAGTCAAACCAAAAATTATTCAGACATAATTTTTTATATTTGTTTACTAGTGGGTGCAGGACACTATAGTTCATTTATGTAAGTGAGGATAGCAAAATAAAGAAAAATGTGACATATTATACCCAAAAATAATTTTTTTACCAAAAAATTTGGGACCAAAAATTATTCAGACACTTTGACCTGACCAGTGTTTTTTCTTTAATTGCTAATGCAACCTTTTTACAGCACAGGCTGAACAAAATGAAGCATTGCTTGGTAATTGGTTGAGCTAAACTGGTATTATCTAATTGTGTAGTTAAATTTAACAGCTGACAGATATTCAACATAATTCATGTGTGAGACAGTCTAACAGAAGGACGGACAAAACCAGTCAAATATCAACTGAGTTCATGTCATATTTTATTACTATTATCTAAACCATAGCGAATAAACTGTGTTATTGTGAGAAATTTGAAGTGTATAGCCTATGCATCTCAGAAGACAGAGTTATGCTGCCTATATTGCTGTAGTCTTTAGCACCAGTGCTCACTAGGTTTTGGATCCAATTGCTCACTAACCTGGATCTAATGTGGTAAAGAAAGCAATGGAGCACTGGAGACCTTGGCTGGTCTTTAAGGGGAATTGTCTGCCAGTTTGAATCTCTCATTATCTCTTCTGTGCATGATCAGGCCCTAATCGCGCAGGTTTAACGAGCTTATAAAAGCAACCGACGTGACGGATTGTTCTTCTCGTTTAAACCAAGTAGCTCGACGCTGTTCTGCGTACATAACGAAAGGCTCCAGAAATGTCTGACAGCAATAATATCCCAGAAGGATCGACTTGGTGCTCAAATCACTCAGAATGCGCGTTATAAAACAAAGTGATTTGAAAATATCATGTATAAGCAGAGACTGCTTTTATAAACCACAGCGTTCGGTGTTTTAAGTGCCGCTGAAATGTTAAACTGTGTGTTCCTTATCTTTACGAATGTTATAAACGCAGCCTTTGCGATTTACCACAGTTACTCCCGGGTGAAAACCAGACGTGTCTTTTTATGATAACGCTGAGAAAAAAAACTTTTAGCAGGAGTTTAATGTCTTAAAATGTCAAAACAGTTCAGGAAAAGCTCTTCAAAATACTCGATAATGAAGCCGGTGGTATTTCAACATTTTGTTGTTCTTTTTTCTCTCTCCCAGAAGTCAGTTTACTTCTAGAAACATAATGATGTGTGTATTTATAATATGTAGGCCTATGTGTGTGTATTTGTGTCTAATCTATATGTTCTTGAAACTTTCCAGTCTGGTTTTAAGCCTCTGCACAGCACCGAGTCTGCTTTATTAAGGGTCTCTAATGATATACTATTAGCGACTGACGCTGGTGACTCGGTGATCCTAATACTGTTAGACTTAACCTCGGCGTTTGATACAGTTGATCATAAAACTCTTCTATCCCGACTAGAATATTTTGTGGGCATCCAGGGAACTGTCCTCAGTGGTTTAAATCATATCTAACAAATAGAAGTTTCTCTGTTAAACTTGGTAATTTCTCTTCCTCGCCTGCTCAACTCTCCCGTGGAGTGCCGCAGGGGTCTATTCTCGCACCCATTCTTTTTTCCCTGTATTTACTTCCTCTGGGCTCCATTTTCAGAAAGCATGGTGTATCATTTCACTGCTATGCAGATGATACACAAATTTATTTGCCTCTGAAACGCAACAAAGATACTGCTCTGAAATCTCTTTTTGCATGCCTAGAAGAAGTAAAAATGTGGTTTTCTCAAAATGTCTTATTTCTGAATGAATCCAAAACCGAGGTTATAGTCTTTGGCCCCCATGACAACTTTAATAGCAGTAACATTGATCTGGATCACCTCTCTCCAACTTCATCTTGCATTAAAAACTTAGGTGTTTTCTGGGATCAGAACTTCAAATTTGAAAAACAAAT
>FLSR01000530.1:7751-19298 GCA_900092035.1 Leuciscus waleckii
CTATGTGCAATTATTATTGTTCTTGAAACATAAATTAAGACAGTTATAAATAAGTTAATTTACCATACGATTCAAGTCAAGTCAAGTTTATTTGTATAGCGCTTTTCACAATACAGGTTGTATCAAAGCAGCTTCACAGTATTAAA
This sequence comes from Leuciscus waleckii, assembly GCA_900092035.1. Taxonomy (NCBI): domain Eukaryota; kingdom Metazoa; phylum Chordata; class Actinopteri; order Cypriniformes; family Leuciscidae; genus Leuciscus; species Leuciscus waleckii. The sequence goes on from FLSR01000530.1 coordinate 7,898, forward strand.
TTAAAATAATACAACATAGTTTGTTTCAAGAGGAATTTATTGATTGATAAAATTAAATTAAATATCCCCAAAATATACAACTATTTGAATATCTGGAATCTGAGGGTGCAAAAAAATCGAAACATTGAGAAAATCGCCTTTAAAGTTTTCCATTTATGTTCGCGATTGTGCTGCATTCACTCACAAAAATAAATGTTTTATATATTTACGGTAGGAAATGTACAAAATATCTTCACGGGACATGATCTTTATTCTAGGCCTACTTAATATCCTAATGATTTTTGGCATAAAAGAAAAATCGATAATTTTGACCCATACAATGTATTGTTGGCTATAACCACAAATATACCAGTGCAACTTGTGACTGTTTTTGTGATTCAGGGTCACATATACATATATATATATACACACACACAGTATACACACTTTTTGTGGCCACTATAAGAACATCTGTTTAAACTAGTTGAGAACGAGACATTCTTCAAATGAATGAAATCAAAAGGTTCATATCACACAAAATGCTTTATTTTTGTTGTTTACGGTATTTTGTTGCAGACATCAGCTCCATTTACAATGTCAAACATTTGAACCGCAGTGGTGGAATAATAATCACAGTTAAAACACATGAAAGCAGCAGCACCGTCCCAAACGCACCACTACAGAAGAGCAGATACAGCTGTGCTTTAATGTTTTCTGTCAAACGCCACCATTTCCATGCCTTGATGTCCTAAACAGAGTGGAAACTGAATAGTCTGAATTTAATAATGTTGCAATTATTTCGGTTAGCCTTTGAGAGCGGTCAGAGGACAATAGGTGTGTCCCAATTTGCATACTATGCAATGCACTATTATTCTGTGCAGTTGTGTACTGTAAATCGTGTGCTCAGTGTGCTAACTCTGAACATTTCATTAAAAAAAATGCAGTTTAAATACACAGATGATGCACTTATACACTCATACAATAGATGGGAGAATACATACTGTAGTGTAGTGTAGTGTGTCATTTGGGACACAACTAAAGTCCTTGTGCTCTTTCCATCACTGAAGCTATATTTCCATCCACCTTTTTTTATGCACATTTTGGATATTCACATAAAAAAAAAAAAAAATGGATGGAAATGCCAAGATGCACATACATTAAAAAAATGTGCTTAAAAATACTGTTTTTATGTGGATATATTGTGAACTTTCATTTATTCCTGTGAATAAATTAATTCATTCTCAAAAACGTATGCGCTTGATTGAGGTACATATTTTTTTTATACAATAAGACACCAAACCAATGTTTGAGATGCTGTGATGCGATTGTCCGCTGGTTATCCAGTTATCCAATCACATTCTCTGTTTAGGTAAAGTCTCGCAAGTTTTTTTTCCTTTCTTTTTTTTTTTTGCGCATTGAGGGATTTATCCGATAAGACATGCATAAACTATAATGGAAACACGTTTATCGAATAAATCCCTCAATGTGCAAAAACAAAACAAAAAAACTTGCAAGACTTTACCTAAACACAGAATGTGATTGGATAACTGGAGTAACCAGCGGACCAATCGCATCTCAGCATCTCAAACGTTGGTTTGGTGTTTCTGAAATGTCTGAATCAAAGTCTGTCATCAGAATGATTTGGTTTAATTCCCTCCCAGAAGCGTCTCAAACACCAGCATCCGAACGCAAGATTACATGACAACGTTTATAGCGCTCGACTGTCATTTATGATGTACAAAAAAAGATGCTGTGGCTTCCCTGATTGCAGCGACTTCCATTTTTATTACAGATATTTTGTGCTGGAAGTGACAATTTTGTTCTCTTGAACACAAGGGATGGAAACGCTCCTACATTCGCACGTTTTATGCAAAACTTAAATTTTGCGCATAAGTTAAATTTGCAACCGCATGGAAACAAAAAAAAACAAAAAAAAAACGGGAAGAAGTGCAAGATGAAGAAATCAGTTCATTCCAATACAAGGTTTGAAACAAACCCGCATTGCCTCGGCACAACTATTATTATATTTTTTTTATTCTAAACTATTTCTGGACACTCCTGCTAGTGTCTACTTCTCAGACATGCATCAGAAAACTCTCTGGATCCACTGATTTTGTCTTCCTCCTCTGCTCGATCTCTTCACATGAGTGTTGTCCCTTCTAACACATGATATCTCAGTTTACTGCTATTTTTCATAACCTAAAAGAGGTTGACAGCCCTAACATTGGTGCCTGAAAGTATAGAATAACCTGAATAGTGCACACCTCATGCAAAACCTATGTCAATGACACAACAGACCACTAGTTGTCAACTGCTGTTTCATTCATACAGCACATTTCAACCAAACTCACTCTTAAAATAGTCGAAACTGAACTAGCTAGTGAGTTTGGTTGAAATGTGCTGTATGAATGAAACAGCAGTTGACAACTAGTGGTCTGTTGTGTCATTGACATAGGTTTTGCATGAGGTGTGCACTATTCAGGTTATTCTATACTTTCAGGCACCAATGTTAGGGCTGTCAACCTCTTTTAGGTTATGAAAAATAGCAGTAAACTGAGATATCATGTGTTAGAAGGGACAACACTCATGTGAAGAGATCGAGCAGAGGAGGAAGACAAAATCAGTGGATCCAGAGAGTTTTCTGATGCATGTCTGAGAAGTAGACACTAGCATCTGCTTCGAGGTCTTGATTGTGGCATTTATTTGAGGTTTAGAATCCATTATTCCTGTAATTCTTTTGTCTTATATGAATTTAATAAAGAACTCTGTCTCATATTCTGTCCAAACACACCACGTCGTCTACGTCAGGTGACCTGTAAATGCACAAAAACTGTTTCCATTGCAGTTCTGTCAGGACACTATCGTCATATAGACTGACAATTAGCATACAATTTGGATTGGCGGTATGGTTCCGTTCTGGGCGAGAACTCCCTGCGCATCCATGCAGCCTAGCATGGATAAGAGCAGGGAGAGCAGCAATAACCCCCCTTGGGAAATATTTCTTTTTTCAAATTGCCTGAAAAAGCACCTCATGCGAGCGTAAAAACTTTTTTGCAATAAATGGGAATTTTTGCGAAATTGACGTCTTTCCATTGGGCGTATTTTCAATTCGCAATTTCAATTTGTGCAATTTGTAGGGTAATGGAAACGCATGGAATGTAATGGAATGACTGACAAACAAGGACTAAAACACCACGATATAAACACACTGGGTAAGAAGAGCCTAACAAGCAACAGGTGAAGGTGGTTAGTTACTATGGAGACAAATTGGGCCAAACACAGGCACAACAACAAATACAAATGAATTTCAAAATAAAAGTCCTGAAACATAAAAAAACAGGTGTATTATTATTATTATTATTATTATTATTATTGATTCATTGGTAACTAGCTGAAATTAAATACGTTTAAGTTTTTTTTTATGTTTTATTTTATTTTACTTTTACTTTTAGTTGACTATTAATATCCCTTCTCTGAGGTAAATTTCTTCCAAAACTTTGCTCTCCGGTTCATTTCACTGCTGTCAAGGAGAAACAATTGAGAAATTAACAAGATCTCTTTTGCAATTGTTCTATCCTAAGGGAGACCGAGTGTAATTTTAAACACGAGGTATGCTATTTCAGCGCCACTGGAATCACGTAATTGCAAAAGCAATGACTGTTCAACCTCTGTAAGCATGTAAGGACTTGCCTAATGGTGAAAATGACATAGCTAAGTGAAGTCTGTGACTACTGACCCTTTTCTCGAAACGCACCACAGCTGCCCGGCAACAGGCGACACACGCAGGACTAATAATAATTTGAACCTGGAGTCACTTCAAATCGAGAGCAGCCTGCAGATTTATTCAGAGCAGTGAGCGCATGTGGGAAAGAAGTCGTCACAGGTAATTGATAAAGAGCTCGAGGAGGATTGATGCTCTGTGTGTGTGTCATATTTAAAGTGTGAGAGTGAGCAGGATAATGTTTTGAGAGTATATCTGTGTTGCATCTTCCATGTAAAACCCCTCCATTGATCTGTGTCATTTAAAGGCGGCTGCCAGTGGCTTCAGCATCCAGAATTGAATCAAAGCATAGAAATAATTTATTTCTAAAGTGACGGTCTGTGGAAGGATAATCTGTCTGCGGCACACATAAGTGAGCGATGTGACAGAGGCATCCTCACACTTAGAGCCGAACAAACACGCAAACGCTTGCATGCATATGCCTGTACAGCGAACCGAGGGCATAAAGCATTCAGGGGCTTTCAGAGAGAGCAAACAATACAATAAAACATTCTGCACTGTCACTATCAGCCGGGGCTGGGTGACTGTTTTCATCATGATTCTGAGAAAAGTAAACAACATTGTTTGCAAATAATTTGAAATGTACACTGTAAAAAAATAAAATAATAATAATAATAAAAAAAAAATTAAGTACAATCAACTTGGATGTTTAAGTCATTTCAACTTAAATCACAATTTTTTTATTTTTTTTTTCACAGAAATATGAACTTTTCAAAATTGATGATAAAGTAAGAAATGTTTCTTGAACATCACATCATCATATTAGAATGATTTCTGAAGGATCATGTGACACTGAAGACTGGAGTAATGATGCTGAAAATTCAGCTTTGACCACAGGAATAAATTACACTTTTTATTAAATTATTCACATAGAAAACAGTTATTTTAAATTGTAATCATATTACACTATTTTTACAGTATTTTTTTTATCAAATTAATGCAGCGAGCAGAAGAGACTTCTTTCCAAAACATAAAAAAATCTTACCGACCCCGATTTGTGACATTGATGTATATTAATGACAATAATTAAATATTCTATGCTCATTCGGTGAAGAATGGTGTTAAAAAATGCCTCGACAGAAGACCTAATATGTTTTCAATAAACATTTTGAATCTACTTTTCTAGCTGTCTGGTCTAAATGATGTGTACGTTTAAGAGCTATTAGATATTTAGCTCAACACAAATGAAAAAGCTTCTATCTAGTGGACTTCACAGATTTATACAGAGAAACATATGAGAGTTTATACTTTATGTCTGTCATACTTCAAGCCGAAGCCTGTGCATTTCATAGCGGTTTGAAAAATAACCCATTTTGGGCAGAAAATGTGTCCAAATGCATCAAGCGAATGCATGGCACTGTGGTTTCTCCGAGTTTTAGCACGTCTGCCCCCTGTGAAACAAATAGCTGGTGGTGAAGCAAAGATCTGCAAGCTGTAATAAAAAACCTTTTACTCATAATGAGCTTTTATTTCTATACTTCATTGTGTGTGTGTGTGTGTGTGTGTGTGAGAAGTCCCTCGTTGTCTCCGTCTAATAAAAGTGAGGCGTGTTCTTGTGTTTGACACCCTGAGCACATCCAGAGCGTACAAAGCCCCTGACAGCCTTAGCTGCAGAAAAACACAGCCAAACACACACAGGACACAAGCATCCGTCTGAGCAGAATGAGTGTGAGAGCAAAGGCCATGACAAACCCGGGGTCTCGTATGAGCTCTCGTCTCCGCCGGTCCCTTCTCACAGAGGTTAACACACATCTGATGCTGTCACTGTGATCGGCTACTGAACCCTGAAACAAGGCCAGGATTTCCACGCATGACGTCTGCTATCGATCCGTCCAGCAGAACCCTGCCGTGTCGACAGTCTCAGAGGATTTACAGCAACACCGGGTTCCTTCCGCTGGGAGACTCTGTATTAAAGACCGCAGGCAGAGGCCTGATCCGGACCGGAAGTTCAAGGTCCCAGTATGGAACCAACAAAAATCAGGGGGTAGACTTTCAACAGAAATCAACAAACGGTAAAAAAAAAAAATCATGATTTTAACGGTAAAAGACTGTAAAGTGATAGAGTAAAAACCTGTTAATTGGTTAAAATAAGTTGAAAAGTAAAAAAAAAAAAAAAAACCTAAACCAAACTTATTTGGCAATTCCTTGTACCTGTAACAGATCTAATCGGACATTTACTGTTACAGTAAAATACTGTTTAATATACAGAAATTGAAACAGAACAAGTCATCTTATAAGTTGCAGGATTCCCAGAATTCTCTCTGACAGCTCGTATTAGATTTTTTAAATAACTGTTTCTTCTTAGTTTGTTCTTATCAATTATGTAAATTATGGTTTGATGTTATATCTTACGTTGTCAAATCAATGTTTGTGGCATTATTTTAGTGTCATGTGTGTTACCATAAGGCTGTTTTGTATATAGATAGATAGATAGATAGATAGATAGATAGATAGATAGATAGATAGATAGATAGATAGATAGATTCTGTTATGGAGTCTTGATGTTGTTTCAGGCTCTACTAGAACAGGTTTTCCTGCTTGAATGTTGATTATTTTCCTCATATTCTCCATTGTTGCAGCTCCTCTCTTCCCAGTCTGTCAGTAACGCTCTGTTTACTTCCTGTCTCTATGAAGCCCCTCCTTCTGAAAAGCACACTGTGCTCTGATTGGTCGGCTGGAGTAGTGTGTTGTGATTGGTCAAGTGCTTCGAGTGTGTTTGGGAAATGTCCCGCCCCTTACCATAACCGCCAGTTTTAACACACTACTAACTAACTCAACCAGGCCCCGCCCCTTTTTTGCATATGTCTTGGGTGGGGGAATATTGTGATGTGTATGTTCATATTATTTGAAATAATAATGCATGCTGGAGAGCTGTATCCGATACGGAAGTCCTGGAGCAAGTGCGGGCCTGATGCCAGGAAAATGTGCTTCATTATTTATTCAGGCCTCTACCTCCTTCTGTTTGTCAACATCACTCAGATGAATCCCCATCCTTCATCCACAGACACGCGCCAGTATCAGCGCCATGGGCTCCAGACTCCAGGAGCCAATTAAACTGTGCTGCACAATTAAATAAAATAAACAATAGATCTTAGCCAAAACATTACGTTATAGACTATACTTTAATGCAAAAAGACAAACACAATCATCTTCCTTTACTAAAATTCTGTTGTATCAGTGGGTAATTAAAGATACGCTCAGTCAGACAAATCCTTTGGTCTTATGCTAATATACCAACATGTTCAAAACCTGCTTTGCACATCGAAATATAATGATAACCACCATGATAATACAGGTTAATCAAAATAATATAAAGTTGATCCGTAATGGCCTTTCTATAAAAACGAATTAACCGTCTTGCTCACACAAAATCAAACATGACAACAGCGCGATGAATATTAGCTAAACAACATAACACAAATAAAAATAAACATTATTACTTTAATCAAATAAAATTAAATGCGAAGTCAGTGGTTTTATTTTTTTTTTACCCTAAAATTATAAATGACAAAACATTAGAATTTTACAACCTAAACTATTTCTGGACACTCCTGCTAGTGTCTACTTCTCAGACATGCATCAGAAAACTCTCTGGATCCACTGATTTTGTCTTCCTCCTCTGCTCGATCTCTTCACATGAGTGTTGTCCCTTCTAACACATGATATCTCAGTTTACTGCTATTTTTCATAACCTAAAAGAGGTTGACAGCCCTAACATTGGTGCCTGAAAGTATAGAATAACCTGAATAGTGCACACCTCATGCAAAACCTATGTCAATGACACAACAGACCACTAGTTGTCAACTGCTGTTTCATTCATACAGCACATTTCAACCAAACTCACTCTTAAAATAGTCGAAACTGAACTAGCTAGTGTGTTTTTGGTGAGACAAATCTGGACTCTTTACACAAAGGAGACACAACAGCTTGACACTGAGGTGTAAAGACAATAGGCGCGTTTCCATTACAGATTTGCGCAAAACTTTTGCAATTTTCTTTCTAAATGTCGACAAAAAACGATTGTGAAATGACGGCGTTTCCATTAACCGACGTTATGCGACTAATGGTGCGTTCACACCGGACGCGAATAGCGCCTCAGGCGCGAGTGATTTCAATGTTAAGTCAATGGACCCGAGTACAGCGACGATGTCCCCTACGCAGCTGTTTCTGCTCTCCAGAGCATATACGAGCGGTGACTCTCTCGATTAATGCTAATGCTAATGCTCGATACACATCTAAAAAAGATGGCCGCCAACAGGTTTCGAAACTTTCGCACGTAAAAACAAAAGTTTGAAGCGAAATTTACGCGCGAAAGTTTCGAAACCTGTTGGCGGCCATCTTTTTTAGATGTGTATCGAGCATTAGCATTAGAATTAACACAAAGTGGTCAAGCGTCAAACTAGACGCGGTAGACGCGAATTTGACGCGCTATTCGCGTCCGGTGTGAACGCACAGTAAAACTTCGCGATAAGTAAAATCATTCCAAAAACCATGGCAACGGACGTTGGTAGGGTTATGTATATCTCAGCCACCGCACTGGCCATTATTATTAGGAAGGAGATGTATGTGTTTTCCAAGCATTAATGGTAAGGAAAGACCCTTATTATACCTGTGAGCGGCACATATGAGGTGTTTCTGGGTGTTTCTCCCTCAGATCTGCTTCGAGGTCTTGATTGTGGCATTTATTTGAGGTTTAGAATCCATTATTCCTGTAATTCTTTTGTCTTTTATGGATTTATTAAAGAACTTCGTCTCGTGTTCTGTCCAAAAATACCGCGTCATCTACGTCACGTGACCTGTAAATGCGCAAAAACTGTTTCCATTGCAGTTTTGCAAAATATTTCTTTTTCGAATTGCCTGAAAAACCACCTCATGCGAGCGTAAAAACTTTTTTGCAATAAATGGAAGTTTTTGTGAAATTTACATGTTTCCATTGGGCGTATTTTCAATTCGCAATTTCAATTTGCGCAATTTGTAGGGTAATGGAAACGCGGCTTGTGTCTGAAATGCTGGAAAAAAAAGAGTCAATGGTTTCTGTTGGAACATTGAGCTACCTGGTATGCCGAGGAGTAGAAACTGATCAGGACGATTATTTATAAAGCAATATTTAGTGGTAAAAGTGATAGTTCCAACATATTTGTAACAGGGAGTTTGTTTTACTGCCCTGGCCTCAGTTTGGAACAGGAAGGGGAAGAAAGATACTTGAAACCCTGCAGAAATCCACCCTAACCTGAACAGGCTGTTGTTCAGCCCTGCACGCTTTTATAAATGCAGGCATTAATTATGGATTTATTGCTGTCCTTGTCTGTGCGCTGCTGTGTCACTATGCAGATCTCAATTATTCATGAGCTGTAGAAGGGGGGTAAAGGGTGGTGCACTCATGCGGGACGGTGCAGTTTACAGATTATTTCTCTTTCAGCACCAAATCGTCTGGTTCGCTGTATTGCAGTATTTTAATAATTTGCTCCCCAATTCTCATTTAAAACTAAGACTCTCACACTCTGTGATATACGTTTGTATATTAAACTGGCAATCTCAGCTTCAGCCCAGAGTGTACTGGGTTAATTACAAGTTTAAATAAGTAGAATGTCATGCTGAAGAAGCACTTAATACTGTGTAGTAAAGAGATATGTCGTCCTGCATTGCACTCTTCTGCCCTGGAGAAATTATGTGTCATTCATTCGCAACACAATCACAACCATTTTAAAAATATTGGATGTTTAAAATCGAGTTTTGAGGAAAAGGATTTTGAACCAACTGCATTTTACTGAGGAACTATTTTTGCTACTGTATCTTTAAAAACTTTAAAACTAAAAGATTTATGCCTCGACAGAAGACCTAATATGTTTTCAATAAACATTTTGAATCTACTTTTCTAGCTGTCTGGTCTAAATGATGTGTACGTTTAAGAGCTATTAGATATTTAGCTCAACACAAATGAAAAAGCTTCTATCTAGTGGACTTCACAGATTTATGCAGAGAAACATATGAGAGTTTATACTTTATGTCTGTCATACTTCAAGCCGAAGCCTGTGCATTTCATAGCGGTTTGAAAAATAACCCATTTTGGGCAGAAAATGTGTCCAAATGCATCAAGCGAATGCATGGCACTGTGGTTTCTCCGAGTTTTAGCACGTCTGCCCCCTGTGAAACAAATAGCTGGTGGTGAAGCAAAGATATGCAAGCTGTAATAAAAAACCTTTTACTCATAATGAGCTTTTATTTCTATACTTCATATTCCCCGCACACTTTAAATCTTACATTTCGGAACCATTTTGAAAACTAGCTTGAAACAAAGAACAAACAAACAACTTTTCATACTTCAGATCATGCGTCTTGTTAAGGAAAAGTCGCCTACTACTTTTCTAAATAGTAAACAAAAAACAAAATAGATTTTCATTGTATGCATGGTGAATGATGAAACAAACAAGCACCACTCATATTTTCTTGAGAAAATGTGCAATATTGTTTAGTTCTAGTGGTTCCTCAATCACACCAAACGTGTTTGATTATGCCAGAAAATGCATATCTGCAATGCCAATAATGACCAGCTCCATGTTGCTAAGAAAGCAGACATGAGATGTCTAGTTATACAGCAAGTGAAGTCATATGCCACATGTCTCTCACCAATAAGAGCAACAGATGAAACAAAGCAATAGTTCACAGTGATGCATCACTATATGACTCTGATCTGTACTTCTCCACAGGTCCGCTGTTGGTAATGCAGTAAATGTTGTGCAAGTGTGTATGTTGACAGATGGAAACTTGAGTCTGAGACTTGAATGACAAAAAGGAATTAATTTGAGGATTGTAAGCATTTGAGTTGGAGGTTAACTTGGACTCGATTTCACAAACCTGTGAGTAACAAACGTCATTATGTGTAAGAGGAGAAATATTTTGCCTGAATATAGTAAAAGTTTTGTGTGGAAGTCCATTTCCACCACATAATCATGACATCAAAAGTCAAAAGTCATTATTCCATAATGTGGACGTTTTGTGTCATAACTATGACTTTTTAATAAACTTATAAATTTGACTTTTTGTCATAACTCTGACTTTTCATCTTATAATTTTGTCATAAGCTTTGCCATAATTTAACCTAATTTTGATTTGACTTACGTTAAATTGATTTTTATAACTTTGACTTTTTGTCATAATGTGACTTATGCAATAATATGGCCTTTTTGTCATAATTTTGACTCATAATTATGACATTTTATGTCATAATTTTGACTTTATCTTATAGAATGTCACAATTTTGATCTTTTATACTCTAATTATGACTCAGCATCTCAAAGATTCTACTTTTTCTGTCATAATTATGACTCTTAATGTAATAACCATATATGTTTTCATACATTTGGCAAATTATGTCTCTTGTTTTTCAAAATTATGCTTAAAATAAGTAAAAGAAAAATCACCATTGACACAAAATATACTTATATTCAAGATACATTCTCTAAAAATAAACCTGGTGAATTCATCTAGTTTTAAGAATGTTTAGACTTTATTTCCTTTCCAGAAAACAAGAAAAACAGGATTTTTTTTTTTGTTAAATGTTAAACCTCATATCTGAGAAACAGAGTTCCTACCGATATCAATGTTTGTCTGTGTGTGTGTGTGTGTGTGTGTGTGTGTGTG
>FLSR01000530.1:39198-82373 GCA_900092035.1 Leuciscus waleckii
AGAGTAAATTCCTGTACACTACCAGTGGACTAGCCTACACAAAAATTCAGATGCTCGGAATTAGGAACATATCTGTTTTCTTTATAAATCAATATTTAAAAAAAATTATTGGATGCCATGTTTATAAGACAGTGTGTAAAAGCATTTCTATGTGAAGAAAGTATTTAGTATGTCACTCAATCAAAAGAGTAACTTAGAATACTTTAAGTTGCCTATATCTCGATCAAAAGAAGTATACAGACCAAATATACTTAGACTTTTCTGTCAGTATAATAAGTCAAGTTTACTTAAGAGTATTTTAAGTATATTTCTAAATATACATAAAGTATATTTCTGAGATTGACTGAAAGTGTACTTCCTTATTTTTTAGTTTACAAGAAATATACTAATAGCACACTTGAATAAACGTTTTTGTAAGGGTCTCATGGATGCCGTGGTTCTTTAATGTTTCTGTTTGGCATGAATGGCTGGTTCTTGATTGGCCTGCAGGGACACATCCTCTAAAATCTGCCCCACATCACTGTGAAATTTGTCCCGTGGCTGAGTCTTCAGTTTTGATTGACTTTTGAGCTGATAAGTAGTCTTTTTGGCAATATAAATTCTGATCAATTTTAAATAAAACATTATGAAATGTTATTTACATTTAAAAAGAATTAGTTCATGAGTCTCTTAAAAAAAAAAGACATCTATTTATGCATCTATGTTTCCTTTTCGGTTTTGTTGTGCACTACATCTATATCATTAAATAATGGTGTTCTTGTTTTCAAGGAGTCCACAAATTAGCTTTATCGTGCAACATTTTTATATTTCACAACCATGAGCAATAAATGTTATTTAGTAGCAGAAATCACAGGTAATAAATTCTAAGATTTTACATTTTTAAAGCTATACTCGGTTGCCTGGAATATGTATTTAGGAAACACAAAACACTGTGATCAATTAGTCTGTATTAATAGACTTCCTCTGTACATTTTATTCAACCAGCTTTGTTTTGAACAGAGACTTTATGATGCTTAGGACCCCCAAATAAGATGATCCCCATGTGAAGGACCCCTTCCTATAAAGGCAGATTTATATTTTCATGTAAATAACCATTTATACTGTGAAAATTAGTATTTGTTTACATTTTTAAAACTATTTTTCTTTTTAGTGTCCAGTCATCTTTATCCCAGCAGCATTTTGACAGCGGGATGTCAAGATCAATCAGGTACATTACTTCTTTTTTTACAATCGAGACCACAAGGTTTGTTACGCTTAATCAGGAGCAACTTCATTTACGTTGTGGGTGAAACTGTTTTAGAAACTGAATAAAAGTTTTGTTTTCAATGTTCAATGTTCAGTCTGATGTTCTACGGCTTCTTGTAAATAAATAAAGCACTTGCCAAAAGCAAACAAACTTCTGTTGTAAATTCAGTTCATCCCCCCAGAAAGGATGTATATCTTGTACTGTCCTTCTTGTTTTTAAAGCTCCTATTAGAATATATCTAGCCATGGAAGTGCGGTTTATTCAAATGTGGATGTAAATGTCTCACTCTTGTGGTTCTTTGTACTTCATAATTTACTTAAATAAATAAATAAAGTTCTAGCTTATAATTTGGAAGGGCCTAAGAGCTTGTTTGTTTCATGCTGTTGGACACACTGAAGGATTCTGGATGCGTAATGACCAGCCCTTGCTGTGTGACCATCTCCCAGACTGATTGGAGGAAAACAGGGACAAAGGACGAGGTGACGAGTATAAGTGGCCCATGGAGGGATCACAGCAGACACGCTTGGGTCTGACGTGTTTACCCAACACTGGGCCCTCTTCTGACGCACAGGTGGCAAATGAGAGTGAAAATGAGAAGCTAAATTGAGTTTTCCTTGTGGATCTTTCCCCACCCTCCCCTTTTCCTCCAAGGGAACTGGAGCTGGTCTCCAACTGAGCTCTGAAACCAAGCCAAACAGTTCTGACTTGATTGGTTGTGTCAGAATTGAAATAACATCAAGTCACAGAATCTAGATGAACAAAGCCATGAAATGTTGATAAATTACATTTACAAGAAGACGTTAAAAGTCTGCTGCTATATATGTACGCAGCAGCCATATCACCATGTAGACCAAGACTGGTTGCCCACTGAAGCTAAGCAGGGTTGACCCTGGTCAGTATAGATACCTCTCTGTGCTTGGTAAGTTCATGACCCACGCCACAGACCCCTGCCGTCTTGCTGCCCGGATACCTCAGATGGTGCCTGTGCCTTGTCCGGGATGGCTGCTGTCAGTATATGCTAAGGATGTACTGGCACGTCTCCCGGAACTAAAGGCCAGGGCGACCTCCATCTGTGGTTCCTATAGATCTATATCTCTATGATCTATATAGATTTCAGAGCATTGAGCAACTATATTTTGTAATAGATAAATGTGGGGAAATTATATTAAAGTATGTTGAACTGTTGAGAGAACAGTTCTATCATAAGCTCTGTCCACAATCTTTTAATGGTAAAATAGTAAACAGAAAGACATATACAAATTGCCTGCATATAATTAGTTCCATTCAGTGAACACTTAAGGATGATGATCTAGGCTAGTTAAAATAATAATTCACTGGTTTACTCAGACCTCTCCCTTATAATTGTAACATAAGAAGACTGAACCAGAGGGAAGCACTAGTGCTGAACAGGCGTGGAAAATGGTTGATGTTGAAAGCTTTGCTGTTTCTGACTGCAAGGAGGACTTTGTCTTCATCCAGCACTGGGACACTGAAGACAATAGGACATCTGCACATCACCACCTGCTAAAACCTATATATAATACTCAAAAGGAAAGCCAAATGACTCAACTTTTACTTTGTGCATTTTGAAGGAAGAAGTAAACTGCAATTGCTGTTGCATAAAGAAAATCTTAACTGGTCCTAAACAGGTAAGACCTTCAGATATGGCTAAGCATTCTTATTTAATATTTTTTTTCTTCTTCAATTTTGAATATGAATATGAACTAATATATGTCAATTAACTTCAGTTGTAATCATGTGTTGGGTGTAGTAATGCGAGTTACCTAATCTTATTACTTGTTTAAAGTAACGACTAAAGTAACATTACTTTTAAATTTCAAACAAATATTGGATTTTCAAGTAAGTAAAAGTTAATTTGATTTCCCATTCATTGGCTGACACCTCTCTTGCCCCATGTTGTGAGAAATTGGGAGTAAGGCAGAGGCATTGTGTGCGCAGGATCGTCTTTTGATGTGAAAAGAGAAATAATCATTTTGCTTTTGGTGTGAAAAGGACTTTCCATTTGCAAAAAATATAACTTTTTTTGTTATTAAAAAACAAACAAGCAAGCCCAGCCCAGGTGAGAAACAGTAATACAAAATCCTTTCCATTAAAAGTCACTAAGTAATGCAATTAGTAAAAGTACAAGTAAAACAAAAAAAAACCTTTACAGTAAAAGTACCTTTCCCAACACTGCTTGTAACGATCATTGAAAAAAATAAACTTTTAAAATGATATTAGATCATCGTACATTTGAAATTCAAACCTAAAATAAGATCTACTTGCCATTAGTGTGTAAGCACTGCAACTAGATGTACCGCATGGCGGTACAAAATATGAGGCCTGCACTGGCTTTCCACAAAAATAAATGACGTGGAGCAATTTGGCTGTATTGCGTGTTTATGTATATACCTAAAAAAAGTAGTAGTATGTGCATGTCTGTCTGTGTGTGTGTGTATGTGTGTGTGTTTGTTCATCCATTGTTTTAGATTGCATGTCTTGATATGACAAATAGCAGTGATAAAAACGCAGTTGAGAAGCATCGCATGTGCCAAGAAAAAAAAGCTAGGATGGGACAGCCTTGCCATAGACAGCCTGGAATGCTTTGAAACATCTGAGTGCCTGAACTAATTAAGTTTGGTAAGTAGATGTTATCAGTTCTGGTCTAATTTCACTAAGTACTTTCGGAGGGTTTTCTTGAATCAACTCCACTTCGTGTTATTGCCTGCCCAGGGCTGTTTACTTTTCTCTTAATTACATTCACAATTCGATAGGGTGAATTACTACTCTATTTACTAGTTACCTTGGAATTTAAGACACAGGTTAAGGTGATGGAACGCAAATGGAATTACATGTGCTTTAACTTGCGTTACAATTTAACACAACAACTTGGATTAACAGAAACTGGGGGAAAAAGTCCTCATCCAGGCCTCATCCATTCAACCTTTGTGTAAGAAAAGCAATGAAAGAATGTGTAATTCTGCTTATTAACCCAAATGACACAAATGTTTTTTTATATATAAATTTTTTTTTTTGTATATGATTAACATGATTAACTCTTAACTATTAAATATGATATGGTTCCAAGTTATATAATCAGATTCCTGAAAAATTAAATAAAGTTGTCACATTTCCATTGCGCATGTTACATGTAGAATATTTCTTCTCTTCTTTGACAATCCCTATATGACCGCTTTCATAATTCATAATTATTGCTGTTTATAAAAGCTTACATAACAGTATTTTTTGTACTTTTCTTGTTTTATGCATTACAAAATCCGACACTAAAAGCAGTATACATGTTCATGTCTCAGTTATGAAGGAAATAATCTCCACAGTTTCCATCCTCAGCCCATGTTTATGAGCTCTAAGGCTGAGCTCCAGACAGATGGCATGACACTATCATTTCTGAATGCTTTATATGTCTCACTCCACCCTTGGACCTTCACTTTCCCATCAGCCAAAATCTGAGAGAGTCCTGAGAAACAGTGGGCTACTCCCCTCTGTTCTGCAGATGTGTCTGGGATAAGAGCACATCTGTTAGCTCTACAGCACTGCCAAAGTGAGTCCATCTACACTTATTGTTAAATGTGATCACTGGGAGCATGCAGTGTAAGTTGTTAAATGCACTTGACAGTGTATGCTATAGTCAATTATAATAGTTAAACAATGCATTGATTGAAGTATGCGTAGATGAATTTGGGGTAGTAGCATGAACCATAAAGCTAAAGCACCATAAAACTATGAAGTCATTCTTATACTATTATACAATGTCAGAAAATATTTGTTCAAAAAAAAATGCAACCTAATCAAAACAGGAGTAATACTTTCTAGTCCCTGACCGCAGCATTTTGGACCAGCTGGAGGCGAGATAAACAAGATTGAGCAATCCCTAAACACAATGAATTATAGTCATGTCTTGTTGAAATAAATACATGAATAACGGTTTCCAAATCCCTAAAGAAAAAAGAAAAAACTTTTTTCCATTTTGTGCAATGAAAAGGTTCAATGGATGTTAAAGGTTCTTCATAAAACCGTAGATGCCAATAAAGAACATTTATTTGTAAGAGTATAAGATAATACTGTGAGCCTTTTAGGGGTAAATAAGATACAAAGATGTCAACATAGCAGCACCCTCAAAGGGACAAGCTGTTGGACCTCTAAAGAGTGAATTGTACTTGGGTTTTATGACTTTGATATTTAAATGTCTTGTGTTGGTCAACCACTTTGTTTATAATCTGATGTTTCCTTCCTCCTGACATGGCAAGACAAAGCATAAATGTTCTTGACAAGCATTTTCTGATTTCTCTGCACTATATACTATACGTCTAATGCTATACGTCACATTACTGACTCTCTCTCTCTCTCTCTCTCTCTCTCTCTCTCTCTCTCTCTCTCTCTCTCTCTCTTCAATTCTTTTCAATTCAGTTCAGTTCAGTTCAATTCAATTCAGTTCAATTCAATTCAAACCTGTTTAGTTCAATTCAAGTCATTTCAATTCAGTTCAGTTCAGTTCAGTTCAATTCAATTCAAACCTGCTTTATTGGCATGACAATTATTTCAATGTATTGCCAAAACATTTCCAATCATCATACATATACATACATAAAATAAATAAATAGATACATAAATAAAAAATTAAATAAAAAGGTAAGTAGAACAATTAAAAGGGTGGTATAATGCCCTTTTCACAAGATGTAAAATAAGTCTTTGATGTTCCCAGAGTGTGATCAAAATACCCCACAGATATTTTTATATAGCATGTTAAAATTGTCAATTTTTGAGGGTGAGCAAAAACGCACTGTTTTTGTGTCTGTCCCTTTAAATGCAAATGAGCTGCTGCTTCCGGCACAGAGGGCGGAGCTTCAACAGCTTGCACTCACACAGACATTTACTGAAAATTTCTAAAACTTTTAGCCTTTTATGTTCAAACATGATTCAGACAATGATGGAGAGACTCAAGAAGAAGTGACAACATGTAGATGCAACAGGACTTTCTAAATGGTTAGTTGTAGTTATCTTCGAGTCATTGATTAGCATATTCTGTCTTGATAATCTATAAATCGTGTTCTGGGGGCGGGGTTTATGTAAATTTGAGGGTTGGTGATGTCACTAACCCGGGAGGAATGTCATGTAGTCCCTACCAGCTGTTTGTTGTAATCTTTAAAAAGCAATTTCTTTCAAAGTAAATATCTCCTTTTGCTTTGAACTTTGAGCGTTGTAACTTTGCAGATGTTGTTTATGATCAACCAGCAATATTACACACTAACTAAAGTTAGAAAAGTGAAATCATAATCAACCACCCCTTTAATCAACATTTCAGAATTCTATGAACAATTTAGAATTCAGTGAGTGTGCGTGCGAGTGTGTGTGTGTATGAGTGTGAGCGCGTTACTGATAGTCGACTCCTCCCTCTTTTTGTGACAGGTATCTTTTTTCACCTAATAAATGTTGAAGATGTTTTTTTGTTTAATTTTGTGAAATTCTCTCTCTCTCTCTCTCTCTCTCTCTCTCTCTCTCTCTCTCTCTCTCTCTCTCTCTCTCTCTCTTTAAAAGTTTGAAACCATAATATATTAATTAATTTGTATTATGTATGTACATATAGGAAAACTCTACTGAAGCTCTCAGACCGCTGCAGCCCGATGGCTGGTAAAGAAATGAAGAACAGAGGTGGTAAATGTCTGAAGGAAGTTCATACAGTTACTGAGGCTTTAAAGACGCTCTACCAGCAAAAGTTGCTCCCTCTGGAGAAGTATTATGGTTTCTCCGATTTCCACTCATCAAGCCTTGAAGATGCAGACTTCGACAACAAGCCCATGATACTAGTGGTGGGTCAGTGCTCTACAGGCAAGACCACTTTTATCAGGTGAATAATAATTGCATCTTTCTTCAGAACAATACGCATAGTTATAAGTGCTATCAAACATGTGAACTAATAAAAGTATAAAAACATGTTTAAGATATATTTCAGATCTTGTAAGGAATATGTAATGTCTTGAAGAATGCATCTTTTACCCTGTTATACTAATATATTATATTATATTATATTATATTATATTATATTATATTATATTATATTATATTATATTATATTATATTATATTATTATATTGTATTGTATTGTATTATATTATATTATCCATTAAACAGGCAAGAGTGGAAAATGATTAGAAAAAAAATCATTTTATATCTGGGCTACATGAATCTCAGGGGATACAAACATTTCATAATGTGCTAAATAACATCATGAACAACATGTGACTTGTTTTTCAGCATCATAAGACAATGTTCATAATCTCTTTTATTTTATTTTTTACTGAGGAAAAGATTAATATGTAATTACTTTCCACAAAGTCAGAATGTCCTGCACCATTGGCAGCTGTGTTGATTTAGGTCAGGCGTACTAAACGATTCCAGAAAACTTGAACAAAGCCATGTGACCCACAATCTTAAAACAGGCCCAATTATGATAAATGAAAAAAGTACTGGATGAGAAACTCTTTCTCACGCCTCTTGAAGAGTTGTAGTGCACATTGCCTGTTTAAGGGATTATATGGTCACACTTTAGATTAGGGCCCAATTCTTACTATTAACTAACTATTAACTACTTTTGCCTCAATAAACTAATTACTGCTTTTAATAGGTAGTAAGTTAGTTGTAAAGTATTGGGTAAGATTAAGGGATGTAGAATATGGTCATGCAGAATTGTGACCCTGGACCACAAAATCAGTCTTATGTGTAATTTTTTTTTTTTTTTTTGAGATTTATACATCATCTGAAAGCTGAATACATAATCTTTCCATTGATATTAGGTTTGTTAGGATATGACAATATTTGGCCTAGATACAACTATTTGAACATCTGGAAATATTGAGAAAATCGCCTTTGAAGTTGTCCATTTCTATAGGCGATTGTGCTGCATCCACTCACAAAAATATATTTTTTATATATTTAAGGTGGGAAATTTACAAAATATCTTCATGGATCATGATCTTTACTTAATATCCTGATGATTTTTGGCATAAAGAAAAATCGATATTTTGACCCATACAATGTTTTGTTGGCTATTGCCACAAATATACCCGTGCGACTTAAGACTGGTTTTGTGATCCAGGGTCACAATTAGGCATTAATATGTGCTTTATACATTTAATAAACAGCCAATATCCTAATATGCATGCTGATAAGCAACTAGTTAATAGTGAGTATTGGACCCTAAACTAAAGTGTTACCAATTAAATTATATTATTATTATTATGATCTAGTTTAAGCAGTGTGTTCTTATGTGTGGCAGATATCTTCTTGAACAAGAGTATCCAGGAAGCAGAGTAGGCCCAGAACCAACAACCAACAGTTTCACTGCTATAATGCATGGAGAGATTGAGGGAATTATTCATGGAAATGCTTTAACTGTGGATCCCAACAAGCCTTTCCGCAAACTCAGCCCATTTGGAACAACTTTCCTCAATCGGTAAGTGAGACAGAAGCAATGATGCAATAAGAAGAAATAATAATCACAGGGGGAAAACTCTGTTGAACTTGGACTGAAAGATTCAAAATCACTCCACCAGCAGAGATTACTCTTGTGAAAGGGTGGACATAGCCTGGAGAGGAAAACACTAATGCATCATTATTTGGCTCAAGCTGACGGTATCCCTTTGAGGAAGCATCTGTGGATGTTTTTCCCATCTTCTGTCAATTTGAAAGATACTGAATTAGCATAAGACAACAGTAATGTTCATCTGCTGTTTCTCAGATTCCAGTGTGTACATCTACCCAACCGTGTCCTAGAGAGTATCAGCATCATTGACACACCAGGGATCCTGTCTGTGGCCAAACGCAAAATGAGTAGAGGTACAAAGCGTCATAAACAGTGCTGTACACAACCAATGAAGGGATAAAACGACTTGCATGCAAATCATAATTTTCAACCAAGACCTGCCTTTATACTCCATATACAAGTAAAGAGGTGGAGTTGAATTTCTTCTCACTGATGTCGCCCTCAGAAGATTGCAGTGCTCTTTGGTGAACATTATGCGACAATTAGGGTGAATTATAGGCTTTTTGAACAACTGAATCCCTTCACTAAGGTGCCCTTCTATAAGTCTGTTAGTGAAGGGTGCATGTGATGATCACTTTAAAGAGGTAATTTGATCCTTTATGGTCATGTGACTGAGGGTGATGCATATAGGTAAAAGTAACTAGCAGGATCCAAAGAAGAGACATCAAGTTTAATAAGTTTAGGGAACACACTAACACACACACACACACACTGGATTTTGTTGGGTTTCCATGTTTTATAGGGGACATTCCATAGACATATTGATTATAATACTGTAGAAAGAAACGGTATATTCTGTCTCCCTACACAAACCCTACCCCTAAACCTAACAAATTTTTTTTGTGCATTTTTAGATAAATAAAAAAAAGATCATTATGTATGATTTATAAGCTTGTTTCCTCATGGGGATCAAAAAAAGGTCAACATTTACTGGTATTACTTTACTTGTGGGGACATTTGGTCCCCATAACGTAGGAAATACCAAGACCACACACACAAATAAATAATGCATTTAAAAAAACAAACCAGGTGAAGATAATGAGAAAATGACATTCTCTTTCATTGCTTCTTTTGCCAAGTGCATTCCAAACCGGTACATTAGAGATGCAAGTGCCCTTCTCCCCCTAAAGTCCTCACTTCAAGGGCTCTGACTTTCGGAGTGACTGGGGTGGGGTTGGCTCCCTCGAGATCCACTTTCCTGCAGAGTTTAGCTCTAACCCTGATCAAACACACCTTCATAGCTTTCTAGTAAGACCTAAAGACCTTGATTAGTTTGTTCAGGTATGTTTGATTACAGTTTGGACATTGAGGGCCAGAGTAGGGCATAGGGACTCTCACATCCAACTGAAATTTGCTCATAGTTTATATCAGATCAAACACCTGTGCATTACCTCAACGTCTCTTTCTTCTTTCAGGGTATGACTTTCCGGCAGTTATCCGCTGGTTTGCAGAGCACGTTGACCGCATCATCCTCTTGTGTGATGCACACAAACTAGAGATCTCTATGAGTTCTCACGCACATAATGGCATTGCGAGGAAATGAGGACAAGCTCAGAGTGGTGCTCAACAAGGCCGACATGGTGGACTCCCAGGAGCTGATGCGAGTCTACGGCGCCCTCATGTGGTCCCTCGGGAAGGTGTTCTGCACTCCAGAGGTTCTGAGAGTCTACATCGGCTCCTTCTGGTCCTCTCCAATGCGTATGACAGACAATCGGAAACTGTTTGAGCAAGAGGAGGAAGACCTTTTTGCAGACATTCGGAACCTGCCACGAAATTCTGCACTGAGGAAACTCAATGATCTGGTGAAACGAGCACGGCTTGTGAGGGTGAGGACCTTTGGGTTCCATAAAATATCAATTGAACTTAAGTAACTTTTAATCCAAGTCTGTTTGCTTTGAGGTCATCTATGTTAGAGGATTGAGAAGAGTTGACAAAATTGTCATTGAGCAGATACACAGGCTTATGCATTTAAGTCTTTCTTTTCTAAGTAAAAGAATAAAAAATATTTGTGTTACATCAACATACAACCTCTTTTGACACGCTATGATGTAAACCCTTTCTTAACAGGACAGAGCTTTCAACATGTAGCATCTGAACTTCCTGTTTTATTTGGAAATACAGCGGGGGTGGGGGTGGGTGTGTGGGTGTGGGTGTGTGTATGAGCAAATGAATCCATAAAACTTTTGTTCATTTTCGAAACACAAATGAAGATTTTAATGAAACTTGATATTTGATGTGTGTTGATCATTGTATCATATGCAAATAAATGTCTAAATTAAATTATCATTGTCCATAATATAAGTGATTGTGTCTCGTCAGAAGATCTGGATTAAACCGCTCAATTTATGGATAGCTTTTACAGTTTCTTTATGAACTTTTTGAAGTATCAAAGTTTTGGTGAAATGCTTTTTCAATGGAGGGACAGAGGTCTCTCAGTTTTCATTAAAAACATCTTCATTTTTGATTTAAAGATGAACGAAAGTCTTTTGGGTTCGGAACTATGAGTGATTGATGACAGAATTACAATTTTTGGGATAAACTATCCATGTATTATTAATTATGCTGCTCTCTACTACATAATATGTGACACACAGCTGCTTTTGCTTGAGATTGCAGGAGCGATTGTCTTGAAGATGAGAATACATGGAATTTGTGAAAGGTGTCTTTTTTGACTAATGATTTAGTTGCTGTGATTGAAATGCATCTACCTGCTTGTTTTGTTGCGGTCAGTTGATGTAGTCCTAATGTGGCTTCTCTTTCCTTTCTTCACCCACAGGCCCATGCTTATATCATTGGCTCTCTAAAAGAAGAGATGCCTTTCATTTTCTGCAGAGGAAAAAAGAAGAGAGATCTAATCTATGATCTTCCCATCATCTACTCAAGAATCCAACAGAGGCATCAGATTCCACAAGGAGATTTTCCAGATTGCGCCAAGATGCAGGTGTATAACGGTTCAAATACATTATAATCAAGCATGCCCATTATGAAATGTATTTTCTGCTGCTTCTATAAGCATGAAAATTAAAAGCAAGTTACACTACAGCATATGATATCTGTCTGACAAGCAGTTTCACTCTCACATCATCACACAGGAGCAACTCATGAGTCACGACTTCAAGTTTAAAGGCCTCAAGCCTAAGCTCTTAGGTGGGTTGGACGAGCTCCTAAACACTGACATTGCCAAGCTGATGCCTCTTCTACGCCAAGAAGAAGAAAAGGCAGCTGACCAGCTTTTGGTGCAAGGAGGACCTTTTCAAGGGTCTCACATGGGCCCTTTCATTGTGGGGAACCCATTTCATCACTCTGGATCCAATGGAGAAAGTGATCTTGTGTCAAATGAAGAATGGGTGGTATCAAAAGATAAACCAGAGTACGATGAGATCTTTTACAACCTCTCGCCTCACGAGGGCAAGCTGAGTGGGACTAAAGTGAAGAACTGGATGATGAGCACTCATCTGCCCAGCTCAGTTCTGGGACGAATCTGGAAGCTTGCAGATGTGGACTGTGATGGCATGTTAGACGATGAGGAGTTTGCTTTGGCCGGCCATCTCATTGAGGTGAAGTTGGAGGCTTTGGGCTCCCTCATGACTACCTGCACATCTAGTGCCGCCCTCCAAAAGACCACTCAAGAGCTCTGCCACAGAGAATAGAGACAATGAATAGTCTGCAGGTCTTTATAATGGCCTATTATGCTTTTTAAAAATGTTCAACTTTCTTTCATATGTAATGTTGCTGTTTGAGCATGAAAACAGTCTGCAAAGTTACAAAGCACAACGTCACTCCGAAGGGAGTTATTCTCTATATCAGTGTGCGCTGTTTCTAAACTCCTTGAAATGCCTCGAATAAAGTCTTTGAGTTTTATCTGGGAATGAACATGTCATAATATTCATCATTTAAATAATTCCCGTCTAAGGCATATGCAAAATAAAAAACTGGTCCTGCCGACCAATCAGATTGTATTTTGGAAAAAGGGGATTCATAGAGACAGGAACTAAACAGACTTGCAGCAACAATGGTCAAATATATAAAAAAAAAGAATGCGTTTTTTGAACATTCAAGCATGAAAACCTATTTTAGTAGAACAAAATCAAGACTTTGTAAAAGGGCATATTATGGCCTCTAATGCTTATGATGATAGGGTTTATTTAACATGCAAGTCATGAATAATACTAATGTATTCACTCATATAATGCCTAAAATCACTAATAGTTTGCAAAGGTTGGACGAATAAATCCTCCATATAATCTCAGTTAAGAGACGAGTTGTTTTGATGGTTCAGATTGCCCAAGGGTTGGGAACAGCTTGTTCTGTCTTGGGTTGTTGCAGAAACGCCCTCGAGAGTGTTGCTGAGGAACATGTCAAAACTTAAGTGTGGTAGAGCCTGAAGGGCCTTATTACATTTCAAATTATAATTGTCAAGTAAGATTTATTTTAAAACAACAACAACTGTTGGTCAATAAGTAGGCTAATTGCAGTCAAGTAATTGGTCAAAAAAAATCTTGCTATCTTTTTGAGAGTTTGTTTGGACTATGAGTTGTAGCAAAATGTTTAAATTTTTTTGATTTTGTGCATATTGTGGAATATTATTTAGAGCCGTATAAAAAGGCTGGTATTATTTTATAGAATAATGACCATTGTCACGATGTACAACTAAGCACCTGTTCAGGAAACCTACTGTATATAATCATATCAATATGTCCATTTATTGCACAATAAATTGTCAAGCCCAATTGCATACAGACACAGACTGTCTTAAGAACTAGTCTGACCAACTAGCAGTAGGTTAATGAGTAGAAAGGTTATGACCAGGCCTCCTGAGAAAAAAAAGAAGTTTTTATTATAAAAAAAAAACCCTAGATAGGTCAACTTTAGGAGTTTATATCAGTGGCTGTTTATAATCAACTTTCATCTGCTCTTGCTCGGTTTTTACGCGTGCGCTCTCAAACTTTGTCCTGTGCACTCGCGAATCTCTCTCTAGAATTGTCTTCTCTACTGGATTTGATGTTTCCAGAAGCTTTCGACCACCAGACTTTCACGATTGACTGATGAAATAACACAGAGTATAGCTACCTTTAAATGGTAAAGAAATTACGGATTCACCTGTTTCATCGTAGCATTTTCAAGCTGATTTTAGCCAGCAAGTTCTCTAATTATTTTATTATTTAATATTTATTTTCCAGTTAGGCCTAAGTGCTTATTGTAAATATAGAATTTTATTCAGTGAACTGATCATCAGTAGACTATAGGCTATATCGGCAAAAGCGCGCGACCTGTGACAACACTCGTTGGTATTTACAGTATTGGTTCTTCACGAGACATAACTTTTGTGTAATTTATTCATCAAGCGCACCATCGAGTGGAAAAATAGACAGTAAAAACTAACAGTAGGCTATAATGAATTGCCGACTGAGTAATGAGAATGTAATATATATATATATTTATATTTATATATATATTTTAGGGGGCGTTTGTTGCGTATGTGTATAATAAGCCTCTGAGAATCTGAGCTAAGTAAAAATGTGTTTTATATTTGGATTTGGATTAGATTTCCCAGAGGACCGCTGAGTTCTCCGAAAACAGTAATTTGCCATGGGATTTTTTACAGATGTTGTTGAGAAAAACACTGACATGAAGATTCGGACGGGATTAAAAAAGCAAAGAACAATAGTCCAGTCTGAATAGGGCTTAAAGGGTCTGCTCCGTAGTGAACAGGAACTGAATGAAGTCTCGCGAGGGGTGTGTGTGCGCTGCGGGTGGTGCATGATGCGTCATTTGCCCCGCCTCGAGTCTTTCATAACATCCCAGGAAATAGCAGCAAAACAAAATTCCAGAACAGAAAGTAATTACGTACATCAGTTGAGTGTCTGCACACACACCACAGCACAACCACCGCTTGATCCAGTCAAGACCCACAGCACCTGCCAGGATGACCGTCAAAGTTCATATCATTTACTGGTAGGTTATATATTGTACTAACGTTAGGTGATTTATTTTGGACACCGTTGACGCTCAATCCAGCTTTTCGACAGATGCTTTTTCCTTTTTTAAAGAATTTAAACCTGACTTTAGCCTAAGTTTAGCCTAACACGTTCGAAAAAAGAAATGTTTAACCAATTAAATCTTACGTATGTGTCGGGCAATAATAATGACACTGTCAGGGTTGCTGTTTTGTTGTTGTTGCTCAATGTGTTCTGGTTGTTGTTAGGTGCGACCTTGCTTTTCTAATGAGTTGAATTGCTTGGATTCTTGCATAGGTTAAATCTTTTCAATTTACATAATAAACATGTTCGCGAACCTTGATTGGTGGCTTATAAGACTGGAATCAGAAACGTTAAATAATGCTTTCACCGATTCCCTCACTTTTCACGAAACAGTCCTAGGCTATAAACCCTAGTTACCATGCAAATTAAGGTTTGACCAATGAGGTGAATATCATTTAAATGTGTGTGTGTGTGTGTGTGTGTGTGTGTGTTATCTCCTAGTGGTGGATGAGGGTACAGGCCCAAGGTAGGTTTTATTTATTACTTATATTGTGTGTATATCATAATGGAATATAATATTAACGTGTGGAAGAATCTTGTGCATCTATACATCTGTTTTTTTTGTTATTCAAATAGTTCACCAAACTCAAGAGTTGCTTGAGGATGAATTCCCGGCGAACTTGAGATCGTATGTGATTTAAATGATTCCCATTTTTTATGATGTAATTCTGAAAATAGAACATGATGCATTGTTAAATGTGTACAATTGGGCAAAGTGTTGTTTTCTCATAATTATCTTTCTTATTTTACTATGATTTCTCATGCTCAGACTGGCGTGGGTACACCATCAACCACAGGCTGGTTTGAAGTGGAAGTAAATGGCAAGTTGGTGCACTCAAAGAAGGTAAGAGTTGATCCTCTCTCACTGTTATATATTGCATTTACCATTATATGACTCCTGGCTTCATACTGTTTCTCACTTAAACTGTATTTTAAGTCGACATGAAACAGACGTTGAAATAGTCTTTTCTTCATTATTGTGACATGTATCCGAGTCAGACATCTTCTTGAACCAGAAAGAATGTAGGGCGGGACTTGATTTTGGCCATCTGTAATTGGTTGGATTGTTGTGGTTTTCTATTGGTCGATCTCATGTGAGTGACAGGTTGTCCCGCCCTTGTGCCAGTAAACACATCATCAGAGAAGAGAAGAGATGAAGCTGCAATAGAGAGGGGAAGTTATTTTAATTAAAGATTACAAGGGCACATGAATTAAAAAAAAAAAGATTATGTGCACGAATAATAAATACTGCAATATTCCATACAAAAGAGAATTTTCCATTTTTATTTCATGGTGACTTTAAATTGTACAGTTACATGTCTTCCTAATTACTGCACAGTCTTTCATTTTGATTGAATTGTTTGCTACTCAAATCTAAAGTGGTAAAGTACTGCTGTAATATTTTATATTTGTCTGATATTTTCTTTGACAGAATGGAGATGGGTTTGTTGACTCCGATTCAAAACTCAAAAAAATTGTGACTGCCATTGAGGTGGCCATGACGAAATGAGCATGACCGGATCATAGAGGTGAGAATAATCCACCAGAGAGCCCTTTTGTTATTGTATTCTTGTCTTTCTATCTTTCTTTTTTAATTCTATTTTGTCTTGTATCTCTCAGCAGCTTTTCTTCTCTTTTGTTGGACTCCTGGGCAGGGCAACAATGATGGTGACATCCAAAGTGTTTTCTGCATGGATGTTGCTTGATGCTATCCGCTCTTCCCGGGAGAAGACACTCAGAGCAGGAAACTCTATGTGTAAACTGCTTCAGATAAACGCTTTAATGGTTGAAAAAATTAAGGGAAAATAAAAAATGGACAGAACATGTCAAGTTGTGGTACTTTGGGCCTGTTTTTAAAAAAAAGTTTTTCTCATTGTGTTTGCCTCTGTTACACAGCGCACACGTTTACGAAATATTTTGGCATTGTTCAAGATTTTCATGCAATAAAAATATTAATGGTTAAGTGTTGTCTTTTATTTTTCTACACTTTTTAAAATTGCTGTCATTTTAACAAAAAAGGTGGCAGCACAGACGTTATCCATAATGTGTTATTTAGCAAGGCATAATGTGAATGACCCAGAGTCTGTCATAGAAGGGTTTGGAGCATTATCAAAACATAAAATAGAGGGAGATGATGAAACTGTAAAGGGACAATTGATACATTTTACAATCTTGCCATTTTAGTTCCATTCAAATATTTAGCTTTTGTGTAATTCAGTTATATACAGATAATAGGTAATTTGGAGGCCAGGGCAACACATGTTCCTCAAACATCCCTGAACAATATGCGCAGTGTGCCACTTCCACCAGGGAACACCATTGTCACGAAGGAGTGTACGGTACTTGCTCTGCAACAATGTTTAGGTATGTGGCATGTGTCAAAGTTACGTCCACATGAAAGACCGGACCCAGGGTTTCCCAGCAGAACATTATCCAGAGCATCACACTCCCTCCACTAGCTTGTTGTCGTCCCACAGTCCATGACTTCCCCAGCTAAACGGCTCACATGTACACGGCCATCCACGTGATGTAAAAGAAAACAGGACTCATTGGACCAGGTGACTTTCTTCCACTGCTCTAAGGTCCAGTTCTATCGCTTGTGTGCCCGTTGTCGGCGCTTTCGACAGTGGACAGGCCAGGGTCATCATAGGTACTCTATGAGTGCGATGCACTGTATGTTTTGACACATTCCTCCCATAATAATCATTACAATTTTGTAAGATTTGTGCCCCCAGTAGACCTTCTGTTGGCTCGGACCAGACGGGATAGCCTTTGTTGCCCTCGTTCATTGATGAGCCTTGGTCACCCAACACCCAGTCGCTGGTTTGTGGTTTGTCCCTCCTCGGAACACAGTTCGTAAATTCTCACCACTACTGCCCGGGACAACCCAAAACACTTGCGTTTCAGAAGCCCCTTTCACACAGAGATTCCAGTGAGTGGAGGCGGGGCTAATTTGTATATTCACAGAACCACATATACTAAATGAAGCAATGGTGTAGAGTTACATTCAAGCTATTTTAAGGTATGAATAATTTTTTTAAGGAAAAACTTTTAAATATGTACATTTTGGTGATCAGAGATGAGTTTTAAGGGATCAAATGATTGACTACAGGGGAACTTTAAAGTTGGCATCAAACAAAAGTTATGATAGTCTTTTTTTTAATTCTTATTCTTTATTGTGACGAATATCCAAGTAAAATGACGTCTCAAACAATAAAAAAAATTATGGTGGGACTTGATTTTGTCCATCGTGAATGAATTGGTTCATTGAATCGTTGTGGTTTTCTATTGGTGGATATCCCTTACCCAGATAGCACACGTACATCACAGAGACGTCTATTTGATGTGCGTGTTTACATCTGGAACACATACTTTTTAGAGTGTTTGCTCATCTGCAATATGTCTCTGGGATTTTTTCTGTCAAATAGACGTTTAGAAAATGTCTTTAAGATGTTTTATGATTTAGAATGTATGTAAAATTCACATCCTAAAGACGTCTATCAGATGTTAGTGAACAGCAGATGCTTTCCAGATGAAGTTATCTTTAACAGACATCTTGCAGACGTACGTGTGCTATCTGTGCGTGACAGACAGGTTGTCCCACCCTCGTGCCAGTACAACACATCATCAGAGAAGAGAAGAGAAGTCGGGATGGAAGTTATTTTTATTAAATATTATGGGGCACATGAATTAATTTTTTTTTTTTTAAACATTTATAATAAATTATCCAATATATTATAAAAAATACATTTATAATAAATTATCCAATATTTTATAAAAAATACAAGAATAGTCAATTTTGATATAATCGCGACTTTATTTGTTAACACTATACCCATAATGTTAAAAGCAGGCAAGGAGAAAAACTCCATCAGGAGAAAAGAACCGTGAGAGAAACCAGACTCGGCAAGGCACAATTGCAATAAATCTACAAACCATTATGTAGCTGAATACGCTAAATGTATGCCTCATACCAGTCATAAGTTCTTTGAATAAAATATCAATTTAATATGTCCGAAGACAATTATTGAGTTGCAATAGATGATGTGTGATAATTTAAGTCCCTCCTACAACGAGTGATGCCAGAGACACAAATGTTGAGAGTGTCACCTAGCAAGTCATGTCTAATTTTGTAATACAGTATCCTCTTAACGAGACAGTAGGAATCTTATGTGGCCTGTATGGGAATTAAGTCTTTTGATTTGTCAGGTCTTTTCCCATAATTCCAGCAGAAGCGCTGTGCCGCAGACACTCCGGAAGTGAGGCGTTTATTGACAATATGGCGACCGGGCCAGCTAAGAAGGGACTGGAAATTTTTCGGGTTTGACAGTGAGCGCAGATGTGGAAGAGCAACGCGAAAGCTGTGCGCGATAGAGTGTTATGAATGAAGGGACTCGGGAGCTGTCGGGATGTTGTCTCTGAGCTGAGCGAGTGTTCACAGCTTCAGATTCATCATGTCGTTCTTCAGGCGGAAAGGTAAGGAAGTGCTCCGCTCGATGATGATGGACAGTTTGGGCTTTTCTGGACCGATGCTGAGCTCACGTCCTCATGAATGTGACATCAAAACTCTTTTATTCTTGTATTCTTTATGTTGGCCATTTAATCCATTTTATGCATATGCATATCTTCTGCACATCGTGTAAAACAGCTATCGGGGGATTGGATATTCCCGATTCGAGTGCACGTTTTGATATTTAGATCATCAAATGAAAACTGTTAATTATAGTTGCATGTTTTAGTGAAATAACGCTGATTCCTGAATAAAGCCCCGTTGTTTTAGATGTTCGAAGTAACACGCATATGGTGTAGTGTCAGTTGTCTGACAGGCTAGCCATGCCTGAAAAACCTAATGTTGGAATGTCATAATATGGAATGAAACAAGCATCATTTTATGAATCATATCCTGAATAAACATAAATAGAAGCAAAAACATTTTTTATTTTTTATTCTCGTTTGATCCCATTTCAGTTGATTTGAAGTTTTTGACAAGGAATATCTTTCATTTACATCTTTGATCTGATGGTATAAACAAGCTAGATTGTCAAAGGTCAAATAGAAATGTTGTATCTATTCTATTTAGACCAGTAGTTCTCAACCTTTATGACTCAAAGGCCTCCTTTGTCCCAGAAAATATTCGAAGGCCCTACATTCTAAGCTGATAAAAATAAATAAACTCAAAAACCTGTCAGTTTAATGTTGTACATCTATATTTTTAGTTTTTTGTTAAGCTTCTTAATTAAGATTAGGTTAATATATTAAAATTTGCTGAGGCCCCTTAGTGGGCCCCATCCCTGGGCCCGACCCCTGGTTGACTATGGGTGTGTTCACACTTGGC
Organism: Leuciscus waleckii; assembly: GCA_900092035.1. Classification (NCBI taxonomy): domain Eukaryota; kingdom Metazoa; phylum Chordata; class Actinopteri; order Cypriniformes; family Leuciscidae; genus Leuciscus; species Leuciscus waleckii. Next base: position 59,382 of record FLSR01000530.1, read on the forward strand.
AAAGTTGGCATGTTTGGTTAGATTAAAACAAACCTGTTTATGTCTCATCGTAGTTGCGGGGTTGCCCATCACAGTTCAGTACAGGCATCAGAACCGCGTCTCCTCGCAGCAGATCTTCATTTGTGTGTGATGGAGGGATTCCTGACGCTGTTTTGACTCCTTTACTCATTTTATAAGATCTTCATGTTCTCATCTGGTCAAAATACCATCATTATGTAGGCTACGCACATACAATGAGCGCATTTAACCCAGAACACAGCATTGTTTTGGATGTTTGGTAACTTCTCAAAATGGACCGAATAAAAGCCGACCATTCAGATTGTGAACGTATCGTATTTTTTTATTGGTCCGGACCAAACGAACCAAGTGAACAAGCTGTTCATCCCTCTGTCCTTCCCTTTTATAAACCTCCCTTCTACAGGGTTCTGTAGTCATGAAAAACCTGGAAATGTCTTGCATGATAAAAAAAAATTCATTAAGAGTAAATATAAAAATCTTTGTAATTTTTTTCCCACTTATCTGGTAATCACACAGCTGGAAACATGAGAATGAATTGGCCAAAATGAGTGGCAATGCTGCTGCTGTCTTTAGTTGTTCATACATAATAAACCAGAAGATTGATCTGCAGTTTTGTATCTTCACTAAATAAAGTGACAGATCTTTCCCAGAATCCCTGTTCACATGACAAAGAGCATAAACATGTTTCCTGTGACAGTCAGAGCCCTAAGGGAAGGAAGGATGCCCTCTTAGCCCATGTCCTATATTTAACAGGAACCTTTTCTTTTTGTTATCAGTTATGCAGTCTTGTCATTATACTTTGTTTTCTTTATCCATCAGAGATATGCGAATTAATATATGTTATGAGCACAGCAGAGAATTATGATAAAAATGCTGCTCATTGTAAAGAGAAATACCATCCTCTGTCTTCGCTTGTTCTCCTGCCAACAATAATCGGGATGTTGGAAATGCTTGTCGTTTTGTGCTCCATGATGCTAGTCAGTTTGTTTTGTTTAGGTGATAACCTCCAGCAAGGCCTCACCCCATGCAAATAATCCAGAAAACATGCAGTGGAAAAACTCAAGAATAAGTGATGTGTGGATTGGTGCTACAGCCTTTTTTTGCTTCAAATAATGGGTGTCTGTGACTGGTTCCCAAACGGCTGCTGTGCTGGATAATCATTAGGACAAGAAGAGATGCCATAAATTATAAATGATATTTCCTGTGTTCTTTATCTTACAGCTAAAGGAAAGGAACCTGAGAGACCAGCAGATGCCAAAGCCAGCAAAGGTGAGGGTGATAGTCCTTTTTCTTTATAGGAACTTTTGTGATGGTATGGTGGGCTGTGCTACAATGTAGAACAATAAACCAGGTTAATTTGTATCAAGTTATACCGGTAGTTTCAGTTGCTTGGCATGTGACCCGACTGGAAATAATAGTGTCAAAAAGAAAGTGAGGGACTAAAGGTCAGTTCACACCAACAAACGATAACTATAATAATTACTAGGCTATATTAGCATCCACACTAAGTACACGCTGCAGTTTTGTCGGTGTGCATCTTTAAATGCTTGAGCTCCTTAAAGCAGGATGGATTCTGATTGGCTGTCGTTTTTTAATCATACATCAGATGGGAAAAAGTTCAGAAGTGATTCCAATGATATAGTTTCTCGGTGCCATTATTATTATAGTTGTGGTGTGGACTCTGATATTCTTTTATATTTAGAATGATTTTTAGAACTATATCTTTATAGTTAACGTCCTTGTGAGCGGGCCTTTTTTCAGGCCTGTTTTGCATTATGCTGGCAAGCTTCTGTTAAACGGAAACTTGTTTCTGCCACTGAATAAAAAAGGTAATTGTTACTCATCTCACAATTCTGACCTTTTTCTCTCAATTGCGAGTTTATATCTTGTATCTATAGCTTTATAACTCGTAATTGCAAGTTATAAACTTGGGAGTTGCGAGAAATAGTCAGAATTGCAAGATATCAACTCGCAAATTTAACTTTTTTTCACGCAATTGTGAATATATTTCCAAATTCCGACATTATTTCTCAGAATCGTAAGATATAAACTCGGAATTGCAAGAAAAAAGTCAAAATTGTGAGATAAATTGTATCTCTTTTTTCCCCTTAGAATTGTGAGATATAAACCTACAAATGTGGGTCCAAATTGCGAGTTTATATCCAATTCTATTCCTCCCAATTCAGAGTTTATATGACATAACGTTCTAAAAACATGACACTCATGTTAAAAGTTCAACTTTAAGAAAATCATCCATCTATAGACCTTGGGGTGTTTTTTTTTTCTTTTCTTTTTTATCATAAAACGTATTCTGTGTGAATTGTCCCTAAAACTTAAATTATTTTTGATTTGAGATTTTAAAAAGTCTCTGCTAAGTGTGATATAGAACAATATTATGGCTAGTCATTGGCCTCTCAACAAGAACAAATAGGGAAAGTGACCAGGGTTGGTGAACAATTTGTAGAGTTTATTTGGAAAAATGAACAATGTGTCCTAAACAATCACATTCTCAACATTCTGCACATAAATGTAAAGAAATTCTGCAAACTCTGTTTGATTCAAATTATAGAATTGTTTTATATAACTGCTTTATGCGCTCTAAAATGCTTACTTAAAAAAAATCTATACCATTTCTAGGGTTGTAACGCACAAAAGCTTTGCAGGTTTTATAGACTTAAATGAATAACTAGCCAGGGGAGGACATGTAGAGGTTTATCAGCGTGTGATAAGCATTTCTTACCAAGATTAGCAGTGAAGGATTGTAGATTGGAACTGGAGTCAAATGTAGAATTCTATTGTGTATGAATGTTCCTTCTCTGTGTGCTTGTCTCCAGCCCCAGTGTCGCCCCACTCCCCCTCCCTCAGCGGGCGTAACCATCATGCTATCCTGGAGGCGGCGGGACCCAGCCATGTGGCCATCAATGCTATCTCAGCCAACATGGACTCGTTTGCTCGTGGCCGCACTGCTATCCTCAAAAAACAGCCTAGCCACATGGAGGCAGTACACTTCGGAGACTTAGGTACACCAGCCATGAGTTATACATGCCATTCAATACTGATTCAAAATGAAATGCTGATTCTGTGTCCAGAAAAACTTTTTTTTTTAAATATGATATTTATTTATTGTAGTATTTTCAAATTTTACTGACAAATAAACAGTACAATCACAGGACAGGACCAAACACAGCTACACACACATAAAAAAAAAAAAAAAAAACCAACAAAAAAAAAAAAATTTTTTCAGTTAGATTCTACAACAACAAAAAAATTCTTTCAGTTAGATTCAAGTTTGCAGTTAAACACAACACTAAGCTCAGGCAAAAACAGATTTTTGCCTAACGTGACATTGTGGACAAGGTGAACTTGTACAAATGGACCAAATGAGATATATAAAATATGTAAAAAAAAAAAAAAAAAAAAAAAAAAAAAAAACCGCATTGGAAAATTTTCGTATAATAAAAGATACCGCATTGGCAAATTTGCAATGAAAACACTGCGAAATTTAAGGAGAAAACAATGTCCAGAAAAACTTTTGTGTTGGAGGTTTTATTTTTTTTCATCAAATATTGGAACTTTAATGTTACAATATTTAATGAGAGATTGAGTCTGAACTTTCATTAGAGGCTTTCCAGCCAGAGGAATCTTTTCATAGTTCCTAAAAGTAATGGTGGAAGTATCCACTTTTTGGCGTGTTTGCACCGCAGGAACTGGGAACGATTTTAGTTCTAGGAACGCCTTTTGGGGAACTAAATTACCCAGCACAATAGGAACTACTAGTGACGTAAGTGTACGTTGATTGGTCGAACGCATGCCATACGAAACCGCACCCGCCTTTTTTTTTTTAAACTGTGTAAACGCACACATATTTAAGACATGAACATACAGAAGGCTAATATTAACAACATTTACCTATCGCCTTTGTCTGCCATCTCCGTTATCAGGAATCTCACGACATAATAAAAACACAGCTCTGATCACGCTGTCATCCATTCCATGTTGTTGAATGTTGCGCTTAAATGACGTCGCTGTCGGTGAGTTCCTACTGGCGGTGCGAATGCAACCAGGAAAATAGCCCTAGGTGAACATTTAGTTCTCGGGGAACCGCCCTGGTGGCTAGTTACTATAACTACGTTCCTATAACTACCCGGTGTGAAAAGCTCTTACTCTAAACCATTTGATCTCAAAGCTGCTCTACTTTTCTTTACTTGAACTAGGCTTGTTAGCAACATTTGTTGTAAGACTTACTGTTTTGTGTGAGGATTTAATTTTTTTATTTTATTTAAAGTTTTGAAGTTATATTAACAAACACAAAAGCATAAAACAGTCAGGACAACGAAACACGCATTTGTGCTGAGCATTTTAAATGGTTTGTGTCAGCGGTCGAGGGAGCAGGAATTCTCACATTAGTTGGAGGATTTAGTGAAGCTTTCTGGAGTGTTAGAAATGGCTTTTGCAGCGCACTGGCTGCATGGATTTTATGTGGAGTGCCATAATCTCTTAACCTTTTTATAGCTCTGTGATTGGTGGAAACCTGTCAGACAAACTCTTCTACTTTAAACGGATATGTGAATACGTCCGTGTCTATTTATCCGTTTCTTCTTCAAGTGCTTCTTTTCACAATAGGCCTGTCACAACTATTATATAACCACCAAGTTAATACGATTATTATACTTCATCATTATTTTTGCTCTGTTTTCCAGGAAGAGAAAGACTAAACCTGTAAATATTAAATGCGTATGTGCTTATATTTATCTTTTTTCTATTTAATCCACGTTTACTGCACCGAAATTAATATTTTAGGCCGAAACCGAAAATTGAAGATGCACTTGGCCAAAAACCGAAACCAAAAATGACTTTATAAAAATGTATATATAAAAAATAAAAATAAAAATAATTATCTATCTATCTATCTATCTATCTATCTATCTATCTATCTATCTATCTATCTATCTATCTATCTATCAGAAGCAGCAAAACTGTTTTCAACATTGATAATTATCAGAAATGTTTCTTGAGCATCAAATCATCATATTAGAATGATTTGTGAAGGATCATGTGACACTGAAGACTGGAGTAATGATGCTGAAAATTCAGCTTTGATAAATTACACGTTTTCTTTTTGAATGCATTTTAAAATGTATGTTCCAATAATATTTCATAATATTCCTGTTTTACAGAATTTTTTAGCACAAGAGACTGCTTTCAAAAACATAAAAATCTTACCAACCCCAAACTTTTGAACAGTAGTGTATACATGGATTTCGAATAAAATAAATTATAATTATATATATCAGGCCATACAATTGCTGGCCACTTGTCATCCACAATCCAAAGATCGTCATGTATTGCGTAGGGATCCGGCAAGATCTCACCATTGCTGAGAGTAAGTTTTTTAATATTATCGCCACGTACATGTGTGAAGTCATGAAATGTTGCAGGTCGTAAAGTAACGTAAACAAGGTTAACTTATATAAAAGCAAATTCGGGCTATAGATGCTGCACTGCTAACATTGGCTGTTACATTACTAACTTAGTCTAATATAATAATTAGCATTTTGACTTAGCGACAACACCACCACTATGTACTAGCCTACCCTAAACCCTTTAACGTTACTTGGTACGAAGGCCGCGGGTCTTTTCTGCCTCCTGGTTGCGTCCGCATGCAGTGATGACGTCGCCGAGAAATCCATGTATACTGACAACCACCTTAAGATCATCACAGGTGGTAATGAGAAAAACAAATGATGAATCAAACTTCATCATAAGTAGCTTTTCCACAAACTGAGGTGAATGCTAATATTTAGAAGGTGTGCATACACGCAAATACAAAACCCATCATGGTATTAACACACGACACTAAAATAATGCAATAAACATTAATTTAACCACATACGATGTAACCCTAATGTACATAACTGACAAGAAAAAACTAAGCAGAAACAGTTATTTAAATGAAATCCATAAAATGTTAATGGTTTTTTACTGTAATTTATAAGATGACTTAAGAACATTTATAAGATGTTCTTTTTCACTTCCAAAAACTGTACATGGAGCAGTATTTTACTATAAAATGTCCCATTAGATCCATTCATTAGATCAGTTGTCAGGTTTTTACTGTAGCATTTTTACAGTCTTTGGTTGCCAAACCAGTGTTGCAAGGTGACTTGGTAAAGACAATGCTTCTAACGTCAAATCTTTACGTGTTGTCTCCCACACAAAGAGGGCTGGTGTTTTTCCAGCTCAAGTACCGTTCTTTGCGTTCTGATACTGGAATCATTTAGTAGATTCCTGAGTTCACATCTCAACCATCTTCTGGTGTCCTGTGGTGTTGAAACAGGAAGGTGTGGCCTTTTCAAAGCATTCAAAGGAGGTCACTGCTCTATTATAAGATTTGTTTTGTGTATGTGTTTATTTATGGAACAAAGTCTGTTGTATAAGAAGTAATAGATGGCTGGGTGTGATCTGGAGATCCCATGGGTTTGAGTTGGAGGGATTACAGGTGTTTGCTGTAGGCATCATTACTCATTCATACTTCAGGGTTTTTGAACAAACATCTAATACTAAGTGTTTTTTCCAGTATTGTACAGTCCTACTATCAACGCAACATTGCTTCATTTGATTATTCTTATTATTATATTTTTTTTTGTTTAGTCAAGTTTTTATTGCTATATGTTTTGTTTGTTTTTGTTGTTGTTTTTTGAGGTTTTGTTTAGTTGATTTTGGTGTTTTGTTTATTCCTTTTATCGGGTTTTGGTTTTAATGTTTTGTTGTTTAGTGTTGTGGTTGAGTTTTTTTTTTTTGGTTATTGGTTATTTTTATATTGGTTATTTATTTTTTATTCATTTTTATTTTATTTATTTATTGGTTATTATTTGTGTTTTGTTTTCAGTTTTTCCTCTCCTCACTATATAAGAAGGTTGAAGTTTGATCACATTTTTAACAACACAAAGGGTATTACCTGTCCAAACCCTTGTTTTTAACACATTCTCACTCGTCACATATTGAGGCTGGGTCAGGACTCCTCGGTTTCACTTTTTAACGCACAGGGTACTACCCCTTTAGCGTCATTTTTCAGTGTGCAGGCACTGTGTCATACACAGACGTGATGGGCAAGCAAGTTTTATCATCACAATGAATTATGACATGTTAGGGAGTAATCAATTTAATCAGTCAAAATAATTGTATTTATTTATCTTATTTTTTTATTTACACTATTTCGACATGCTTGAGCCTGTAACCCGAGCCTGTAACCCAACCCCGTAACCCAACCCCGTAACCTGTGACCGATTGCGTCATAAGTTTGGGTGTATTTTTGAAAACCTTAAGTTCCCCTCTTTTCTTCATATAAAGATATCGGATGGTTTGAGAAGACTTTGATTGCAACACGAGATGTTTGTAATACCTTTTTTTTTTTTTTTGAAATAAATACCGTGACTGTACTTATTACTTACTGGGGTGGGTTACTTACTTAGGTGCTCCAAAATATCTATGAAAGTATAAATATTGATAAAAGCGTTTTTGTATTTTTACAAATGCAAAGAAAGTCTTGATCTGATGCATAAGGCAAATAAGTGAAAGCAATGGAGTACCCTGCACATCAAAAAATGCGTTAAAAAGAAATGCAGGGGGTCCTGACAAAGTATCAATATCTGCGTCCCATAGACCTTTCTCACAACTTCCGTATTTGTGACCGGAAATACGCAATCGTCGTGGTAATCTACTTCCTCCGCAGTCAAGGCAACATAAACAAATGGCACAAGGAACTAGCAAGAGCTATTGACACGTTAATGATGTGTCATTTTTAGGGGTGTGACGAGACGCTTACTCCACGAGACGAGACGAGACACGAGATTGGGTTCACGAGAACGAGACAAGACGAGATTTTTACACAATTTTTAAGAAATCCTCAATGATGAAATATATGAATGGAAAATAGTCTTTTATTCAACTGAAAATCACAAAATGCAAAACGATTTAGGTGCATTTTGAAATCAACTTGTAATGAATGTTATTTTACTTCTATTTTAATTAATTCTATGCAGTAAAGGACATGCAAACACTGCAAAATGTTTTGCTATGAACTCTACCGTCTGGCTTCTCCCCTGTACGATTTCACATGAGAAATCTTACTCCTTTCCACAAATCGAACATAAAAAATTAAACAGTATAAATAAAATAAATATAAATAACTGAAATAACACTTTAAATGTAAACAGTGTGTATCCATAATCAAAGTACTGCTCTCTCAAAACTACAAGTTCAAACAGGAACAATTTTTTTCTTCAAGCATGAAAAAGAGTTAAATTAACTATACAGAACAGCCTAAGATTATCGTCATGTTCTTTTTCAAGAATATAAGCATGTCGACGATATCTGGCAGCAGTTGAGACCTTTGGGCAGGGCTGCACGATATGAGGATATTGCGATGTCGATATGACTTGTGATATGTAAATGTTAGCTATACTGTTCCCATGTCTTAGTGTTTTAATAGGTTCTTTGCGTGATAGGTCAAATGTTTATTACCTGCCTGGTTCAGATTACACTATTTTAGCACGATTTTGGCACGATCCGTTTCGTGGAGATTCGGACAACGGGCGTCGGGACGCAAGATTCGATCGTTTCATTTCGTATAGTGTGTCATAGTGGCGATAACCTATGCGTCTGCGATGCTTCAGGACATCCGACAGAAAGACTAGCATGTTTAATTTTAACGGTCCTCCACGACGGGTTGAGTGCGAGCGAGAGTGAGTGTGCGCTAGTGAGTGAGAGTGCGAGCAACAGTGAGTGAGCGTGTGTGTGTGTGTGCGCGAGTGAGTGAGTGAGTGAGTGAGTGAGTGAGCGAGGGACACGTGTGTGTGTGTGTGTGTGTGTGTGTGTGCGCGGAGTGTGTGTGTGATTGGCCCGGCACACAAATGATTTAAAAGTGGCAGGGGCATCTTCAATACTAATTTCACCCTCACGCTCCATCACTGACATCATTCACAACAACTCACGAGACAAAGTTTCACCTCGACGAGAAATCTCGTCGCGTTTTAATCTCGTCACACCCCTAGTCATTTTAGTTAACAGTTCAGTAACAGTTAGCCTCGCTCTCTACTTACCTTGATATTTATGGACAAATTCCTCGTGGAAATTTTTTTACCCTTTATTTCTTTTTTTCTTTTTGGTTTTCCTCCACGAGTCGTCACATCAGCAAATGTAATATTTGGCAAATCCGTTAATGAAGTTGTGTAGACTCTTTGATCCATTTTAAACTTGCCCGGGTTTATGTTTTTCTGGTGTGTTGACGCTTGACAGGAACTCTGCTTCCACAACGATTACGTATTTCCGGTTATTGTGAGAGGTCTATTCAGAGGCTGCCTCCTTTGAAGGCCGATTGCGTCACAGCGGTGCGATGAAGGCTGTCCTATTTCGAATGCTGTTTCAAATGCAGCCCTGAAATGCGCTATTTGACCCTGGGCAATTAAGGATACAACTGATGGATCCATCACGGCCTAGCCTACCCTTTACTTTTTTTGAGAGAACTTGCCAGATAACACTTTTAAATGCAAGTATTGGGTTTCAACTTACTCATATCTAATGATACAAATGTAAAAATAAAAAAACCATATAAAGAAGTTCAAATGTTGACTTGCGATTTTATATAGTTTATAGTCTTTATTATGTAAGAATTGGTCCAAGGCAAACATATTTAGACAGGTTGGAACCCTGTTTTTGTTTTCAGGCATTTTAATATAACTTTCAAAAAAGTCCAGTACAAACACTCGTCAACGGCTGCTGTCACAGTTGCTAAAGGTGACAAGAATAATCCTCTGTACGCTAGACTGTTTATCAACGCCTGGTCCAAATTTCGAGGCCTTCGAAGGATACAGCCTCTGAATTGGGACATAGCTATAATGTGACGAGTTGGGAGTGAGAACGTGTTGGGTTTTTAAAGAGGTTATATGTAGAATTCAGAAACCCTTGTTATTAGCAACACCGGTGGCCGTTAAGTGAACTACAGCCTGGACCTTATGACTAGAATGGGGAACAGTCCCAAAATTGGGAGCTTTGTCTCGTGTTCCACAAGACATAAGGAGTGTCCCGCATTTAAATTAGGCATTTTTTTCTTCCCTGAAATAATAATATTACAATAAGAAATATAATAAATACTAAAAATGCGATTGGAATTGAAAAATTAATTTATCAACGCATTCGTAGGGAGCTATTTTTCAGCTGTTGATGATTGGATGGAGCAAAGTAATCAGTGTGGACCTCTTTGAAACTCGTGAAATACAGCTACACCAGCCACAACTTAATCTAGACACATACTGGATAAGAATATCCTGATCAAGCCTGCCAGATCCAACAAAAAAATACAAGTTCAAGATGCACCGAATCTGTTAAAGGGATAGTTCAGGATTTTAGACATGAATCTCTATAGCTTCCCCATAAGCAGTGTGGTGCATTGACCATGACTTACCCCCGACAGCGTCCTGTGAGCCGAGCTCCGGTCCAGTTTTGGTCAAGATGAAATTAGTCCGGCAAGATTGCTGGGGTCACGGCAATAAAGCTTTTTTCTTCTCAAATCAATATGTGTTCAAAAGAGTGATATATTTGCAGCACAAAACCGCTGTCTATGGAGAGGTCAGACCTCGTAATGGCTTGGCACTATTTTCTTCCCCGTCATATCACTGCGCGCTGCCGCTACCTACAGCCAGCTGTCTTTACGAGCTGTAAACAAAGTGACACGTGCGCGGCTCCCAGCTGGCTGTAGGTAGCGGCAGCGCGCAGTGATATGACGGGGAAGAAAATAGTGCCAAGCCATTACGAGGTCTGACCTCTCCATAGACAGCGGTTTTGTGCTGCAAATATATCACTCTTTTGAACACATATTGATTTGAGAAGAAAAAAGCTTTATTGCCGTGACCCCAGCAATCTTGCCGGACTAATTTCATCTTGACCAAAACTGGACCGGAGCTCGGCTCACAGGACGCTGTCGGGGGTAAGTCATGGTCAATGCACCACACTGCTTATGGGGAAGCTATAGAGATTCATGTCTAAAATCCTGAACTATCCCTTTAAAATAAAATGAAGTTAAAACTCATTTAATGTTTGTATAGTCTAATAAAGGAAAATAAACAAGTCTGTACTTAAAGGGGTCATCGGATGCCCATTTTCTACAAGTTGGTATGATTCTTTAGGGTCTTCATGTAAGGTTTGTAACATTCTTTGGTTAAAATTCCTCAATGGTTGTGTAAAACACACTTTTTACCTCCTCAAAAACAGCTCTGTTCACAGCGACCCATTTTGGTGCATGTCTCTTTAAATGATAATGAGCAGCTGCTCACCCCACCCCTCTCTTCTGTGGGGCGTGTCGACACAAGACACGTAAAGTGCTGCCTTGGCGGACGTATACAATTGGCTGAGGGGGAAATATGCTAATACAGGCATTCCGTCAGTGGTCGTGGGCGGAGCGTGAGCAATATGACATCATGTTGCTCAGAAAATCCAAACGGCTTGATTATTGAGAGTGGACTTGGACTTGGAGAATGGATTTTTTTCATTGTATGGTGATTGTGTCCACACACTGTAAAGACACATTTATATGCAAACACCATATAAAAGTGAATTTTGCTTCCGATGACCCCTTTAAGGAAATTTATTTTAGTATAAAATGTAATTTTTACCTACTAGCCTGTTGCTTAGTTTGATATAGGTCTATTTAGCAGACATTTGTATCACTCGAACCTGGGCAAATTGAGTGCCAGCCAGTCACAAAGCCGGTCACAATTAACAAAGCTTATTGGTGATTTAAAATGTTATCGTCCAACGTGATGGGAAATAGGCTTTCCAATAATTGTCTCGCAAAATGACATCTACTGTCCTGCAACAAGAGCAATAACCAGGTGGTCACCCTACTTACGACCCTAATCCTTCACATAAAGATCAGTCTACAGGCTTTCATGAAAATTCTTACATATAGCCCCTTTATGCATGTTATCTCTCGATTTAAGAAACATGGTTTGTAGCACTGGGGTTTAAAAAGTGTTTTTGCTTTTCAGGTCGTTCCAGTGTCAATTACCATCTTCAAGAGACTCGCTCTCGGCTTTCTAAAACCGTAGACCAGATCCTGCGAGATAATGTGGCCATGCCCTACTTCATACAGTTTATGGAGACTCGCTCAGCTGATCACCTGGTCCGCTTCTGGCTTGAGGCTGAGAGCTTTCGGTCCACTAGCTGGTCGAGGGTCAGAGCACACAGCCTCAACTCAGTCAAACAAAGCACCTTGGCCGAGCCGGCGACTGCTCTGGGATCTCCCGACTCCCCAGAATCCCCGGGCGACCCCAGCAGGCCCTCAGCTCTGGACGAGGGAGATGAAGAGGACCCCTTCTCCTCCCGGACATCCTCCAGACCTCACACCCCCAGCCCTCGGACACTAACTCTTATACCGGGGCTCTGATAGGCCACAGAACTCTGTTAGCTCAGAGGGGGCGGCCCGGCCTGGGACACCCCACCTGCAGCCCACCGTAAGATCAGAAACGCCCACCAGACAGCCCTCCTCCAGGACAGGCACTCCAGTTAAAGGCCAGTCTCCTGGTGGCCTCCGTGAGCTTTCTGAGAAACTTATGAAAAGTGAGTACTGATGTATCAATTACAATGTAATTTCAAGTGTTTTAGCTGTTTGTTTTGACATTATTCCTGCACTGAATCCCTCCAGCTATAGACGACAACTATAACTGATGACTAAAGATTCTATAAAATAATAGCAGAGTCCACACCACAACTGTAACGATAATGACACAGACAAACTATAACATTGGAATCACTCTCAGAAAGATTTTTTTTCCAGCTCATGAACGATAAAAGAGCTCGAGCATTTAAAGTCCGCATGAACCGGCAGTTGCAAACGACTTTTCTCCAGTGTTGTGACGTATTTCCAAGTGAAATGGAGTATTGAACAGAGGGCAGGGTTTTACTTTAGCGCTCCTCCTCTCCATCTCTGCTCATAGCAGACCAACGGTTTGAGGGGAGTAGTTAAGCGTTTTCAACCCAAGCTGTCAAACTGACGTCATCAGAAAGGGAACGCCATTCCAGACCGAAGTAACTTTTCAGATTTTTATTAAATATTACCACGGCAAACAATTTTTTTCTGTGTATTAACTTGCACGGATTAATTGTTTACCACAAGACTAGTAATATGCACTAACAAAGTAAATAGGGTCCATTTTGATTTCATGTCGACTTTAAAACAGCAGTCAAAACTGTAGCCTGTGCTTAGAATAAACAGAACAATACTGTGCATTGGTGTGGACGCCTAATATAGTTATAGTTATTATCTTTATAGTGGTATGCTATTGATTACCACATACAGTAATCGACCCTTCCCTCAATTCTGTGTTTGCAATATTGCATTTACAATGTGAAGCAGTAATCTGAAGCTTGTATTTTAGTAAAGCACTTTTAAATGTTTATTACTGGAGATGCATATTGTTAAATAGTCCTTTAGGTGAACCTCTGGATATTTGTTATTATCATAATTCCTTTCCAGGTAGTTGTCACATCCTTAGTGTGAAACTAGTTAAAAGATAAAACTGCCCAAGCAAGTTAGTAGATTTTTATCACGCTAGTTTCATGTTAACACATGATGTTTAGCCTAAATGTTATTGTTATGCTTTAGAAACAGTACAGGCATGCCTGATATATCAGTACCAAAATTTCTTTTGTGTGTGTTTTTGAACTCTGACCTGCAAATTTGATGTTTGATCAGTAGAGGATCTAAATGACCTCATTAGTAAATAAAATAAAAACTTAAAACTGCAGGGTTTGCAGTATTCATTAGTAATTATGCAAAAACTGCACCCTAAACTTTCGTTTAAACCGAGCATTCCAGAGCATGTGCTTAACCACAATGAGTTTTTCATGGTTAGTGGCTTTTTACCATTACAACATATTCCTTTCGTATCAGACGATGACTTTTAATATCCATGCGGCATTGGTTTTATTGAGCAGGCTTGGTAAATGATCCCATTTAGCATCTTGGCAGTGGACTACAATGAACAGAAGTCAGGAGCTGAGTATTCATTTATGGCTAATACAAAGAAGCTCCAAGCTGTAAAAGCGGTGAATGGAAAAAGTCAGTTGAGCCGAAAGACATCAAATCAGCTTAGAAGGGGAGTCAGATCCTATCAGCCCGTGGCTTCTGCACCGAGAGTATTCAGTGTCTTAAAAGGGAACACGTCTTTGTCCACTTCATTGCATTTTATAAGGCTGGATCTGGATTTTCTGAACGCCTCATATGGATTTTATGAAAAGAGCTTCAACATTTAAACATGCTCTGATGAGATTCCTCATCAGACAGACAACCATTAAACCCAAACACTTTCAACATGGCCTTTAAACACAGATTCGTACTTTTCATGGCTGATTGGCAACCTTAAATCTTTGTATGTATGTATGTATGTATGTATGTATGATGTATGTATGTATGTGTGTGTGTGTTTGGGCACCCATCTGTTCATTTGCTCTGTCTTTTAAAAAAAAAAGATCGTTGTGATATGCCATTCAGTTTCTAGAGAAAGCTGAATAATGTGATGTTTTTCAGACAGAGCGTCTTAGTGTAGCAGTATTGAGTTTTATTAAATAAAATCAAATGTGAAGAATAGGCTGTGCAAAAGTTTGGGCACCCTTTCAATTGTGTTGATTTGAATACCTGTAGTCACTAAATGCTGATTGATTTCAACGCATACTTAATTTAATTGGCTCAATGAACAGTAGACTGAAAACACAGGTGCAAACCAAGGTAGCTAATTGCTACTTGTGTTTCTCTTTGATTCTCTACTGGAAAGTAGCAACATAGGAACCTCAAAATAACTCTCTAATGACTTAAAAACTAGGATAATTCATCAATATGAATCAGGAGAAGGGAACCAAAAGTTATCACAAAGGTTTAACCCCTTCATATTGATTATATAAGGTGCAAATTGAATATACATGTAGGTAAAAAGTTGGCTCTAATCGGTTAGCCATGCCTGTCTCAATTAGATCAATCAAGTCAAGTCAAGTTATTTGTATAGCGCTTTTCACAATACAGATTGTATCAAAGCAGCTTCACAGTATTAAATTAAAATAATACAATAAAGTTGTATTATTATAGATACAAGATACAACTATAGATACAAGCTCTTGTATCTATAGAAATGTACATTTATCAGTTTTTATTCTTTACATGCAAATGTACTCAAGGGGCAGACTGACGTCTTTGTCCGTTCATGAGCATTAAGTATTTTTTAACTCTTTTCCCACCAGTGTTTTCGAAAAAAGTTGCCCGCCAGCATTTTTCATAATTTTCACAAAAGTTTCATGGCCCCCAGAATATTTTGTTGTATGAATATCTGAACATGCAATAAATCAAAAGTAAAACAGACACTCTGCTTTAATAAAAAACAACACAATCAGTTTTAATATAGCTTCATGGGTCCTGGGTCGAGTTTTCATTCGGTAACATTAGGCAGTTTTGATTCATATGCTATTTATTTAATGTTGATGATCGCATTATTTTACATATGCATCTGCTTACATATGCTGTCGCTTGTTTCTGCACGCACCTCCGGAAGAATTGTTTTTTTAATTAACCCCTTTAACCATGACTTCTGGCAAGTTCTGTGGATAGAAATGGACATTTTGAGACATACAAATATGACATGCCATCAACAGATTCAAGGCATGATTATTGCAGCACGTACCTTGAACTGGTCACAAACAGAAACCTTCATTTTATAATTTTAGACAGGATTATTCACGTTTTTTTGTTGTTGTTAATTTTCAGCTATAAGATAGAAATTGAAAGAGGAAAAATTAAATGGCACAACCCAGAAAAAGATTATTTACAGTTTATTGAAAATGTTATCTTAATGGCAAAGGCCACACGCAATCTGTGAGCACTTTCATAGAAGATCTCTAAGGCTCTTTGGTAATGTAATGCTATTGTGGGGGGGCCATTAATGCTGACATTAGCCTAATCGAAAATATTTCCATATGTGATCTTTCCTCCTTTCTTGTCAACAAGTGGATTCAGAGCCACCGCTTAGCAGCGCCGCCGTTCGCCATGTTTCAGTGTTTTTAGGTGTGTAAGTGAATGAAATGAATGTTGTGATATTAGGCCTACTGGATCATGTGAAGATTTTTCTGTGCCGCTGCTGAATACATAGTAGGGGAAACACTGGTCATTATTGCTGTGCTGTTTGGAAACGTCCGGTGTTGAAGCTTTATTCACAAACAAACAGCGGCCGCCTTTTACAGTTCCTCCTGAACCAAAACAACAAGCGTATTCTGTGTTCACATCATGTCGTTATTGCCGTAATTAGAAGATGGCAACCTGTACTTGGAGCCGCTGCATTTCTATGGCAGCACTATCAACGGCGAAATGAATCTGCAGCAGTCAGATGGTACAAGTTAGAGCTAAGGTCTCTACGTTCATTATTATTGTAATATTATGTGCTTTAGACACAGGGGCGGAGTGGGACCAAAAAATCTACCGGGAAATTTCGTAGACCACCGGCCCTCGGTGGTCAAAAAAAAATAAAAAAAAATAAAATAATAATAATAAAAAAAAAATATATATATATATATATTTATTTATATTTGCTCAAATAGCAAAAGAAAAACTCCTCTATAGTTTTTTCACAACTTTCAAAAAGAGGAAAAAAAATGCGAGAGATGGATAATGGCAGTCAGAACTCCGAAGAGAGAAATATATGTCAATTTGTCATCACTCCCACAGACGCTGTATTAGAAACCCTCACAGCAGCATTAAATAGTTTTTTGTAATTTTATAAAAAGGTAATATAATATAAAGTATAGTGAGAGAATTTTTAACGCATGTGCTGAGCGGGTTGCTAGATCATTGACAGGGGGAGCTATATACTAATAATAATTCAGCAAAACTTGGCCACTAAATATTTAATATTCAGTTATTTTAATGATCACAATTAAAGTTTTAATTTTATTAAATTGAACAAGCGCAACATTCAGCATTCAATCAAATATTCTAAAAGATGTATTATTAATAATAAGGTTATTTCAACATAATATCTCGTTATTTCGACATAATATGTGTGCGTGCAACAAGCAAGATGTGTATTTGTAAAAAAATCATAACAAAGTAGGCTGCTATGTACAAAAAATCAGATGAGCTTAGAATATGAATGCAACTTTTAACGTTAAGCATTTTCCTCCCATAGAAAAGCATTATAAGAACGCTTAATGTGGCTTAATGCAGATTAGAATGTCCCCTTATTATGTCGAAATAACGAGATATTATGTCGAAATAACGACTTCTTATGTCGAAATAAGGAGATATTATGTTGAAATAACGACTTAATATCTCGAAATAACAAGATACGTTTTCTCTATTTTTCTTCAAAATGCGGTTCAGGGCTTCCATAGAACACAGCCTGCATATAATTGCTTCCAGAAATTATTTTTGGGGGTGCTATCGGGGTGCTTTGGTCTTTCTTGGGGGTGCTGAAACACCTGCTAGCGCCGCCCATGCCGCCACCTTTCAGTTTTCTTTTTTGCCTTTCCATCATTTAACTCACTCATTAGACTTCCAAAACGTGACGAGGAAAAAGAGGTGTTCGGCGGCTTTTTATATCAAAGGCCGGCCCGACAGGCTATGCCATTTGGGGAGGGGCCGCACACTGATCCCCCTATGTCCTAGACATGGTTGGACTTGCCGAACGGGTTGAGCACTTTTATATAGCTACTGTGTTGAGCAGAGAGGCTGCACAGTTTGACCAGCGGGAAGCGGCCGCACATCAGGCCGCCAGATTCTGTAGCTATAATATAACTCGCAATGTATAACTTCGTTAACTATTATCAGACCGGCCCTCGCGGCCTCAAAACACTACCGGCCCACCGGGAAAAGTCCCGACTCTCCCGATGGCCACTCCGCCCCTGTTTAGACATGAGGTAATATAACGCCGTATCAAGGCTTTGCCGACTCTGCTGTGTGCGTTCTTGTGTTTTGAAGGAGGCGTAGCTTTGGAGACTCTCTGAAGGGAGGGTGGGATCTCATGCTTGTAAAGCTAGCTTGCTATTGCTAGCCTCTCCAAAATTGCCTACCCTGCCTTTAACATTGTCATATCCATTAGCATGCTAAAACTATTCACAGATTTGTGATAATTGAAATATATTTTGTTCCAATCCTTTGTTCGAGAGCTGGGGCTGTGCTGCCTCCAGAAAATATGCTTTGCATGGAGGTGGTACTTTAATTGCATCTTATGAAATTTATTTACAGGACGGGGGGCATGAATTGTTATTTTGCCTTAATTTTTATGTTAATGTATCCATTTTTTTATTTTGTTACTGTTTTATAATTAATCATACAAAATTGACGTATTAAATTGACAGGCCTTATCTTAATGAATGATGTGACTCTCTTTGCTCTCTATTTCTTTGAATGTATTTGTTTATGCAGTCGCTTTTCTTTCTGTATTTACATGTTCGGCATCTGTTTCACAGGCACTTTAGCGAGTTCTTGCGCAGCCATTATTTCTGTAAGTACCAGATCGAGGTGCTGACCAGTGGCTCTGTGTTCCTGGCGGACATCCTTTTCTGCGAGTCAGCCCTCTTCTACTTCTCTGAGGTGAGGATGCTTATTCATGACTGACCAACAGGCATCTACCTCTGAGCATGTTTAAAGGAATTTTACATTTAAAAACCCCAATATTCCTGTTTTTCATTTATATATGCATTTTATATATATAGATGTTGAATTATATATAATGTGCTGTACTTTTTAAATGCGCTTTAAAATTGGATTCAAGTGTTTCATGAGTCCAGATGTTAGGTGTCCTGTTAGAACACACTTTCAAGTTGAATTTATGCATAGAGCTGTATAAGCACAGGAAATATGCTGAGCTCGACAATCTGCTCAAAACCTGTTTCAAAAAGGCAGAATTCCCCAAAAGTGCAAGTGTGCGTAAAACTTGATGGATTTCTGATCCAAGTACATTTAAAGTGCCAAGGGATTATAAAGTGGGATTGAAACCTAATTCAAAGTGTGTGCGCGTGTGTGTGTCAAAATAGTACATGGAGAAGGAGGACGCAATGAATGTGCTGCAGTTCTGGCTGGCTGCAGAAAACTTTCAAGATCAGTTGGCTGCCAAGAAAGGCCAGTATGACGGACAGGAAGCCCAGAATGATGCCATGATCCTTTATGACAAGTATGTCCTATCTGAAATTCAGTATAATCTCTGTTTTGGCACATTATTTCTGTCTAGTACTAGAGATGGATCAGGATGGTCAACTAATCGACTAGTCATCAAATTATCTCAGTGAATTGAGTTGTGAAGATTTTGTAAGATTGTTTAACCTTTTTTTTAATTAGTGGTACGATAGGATAAATTTGGACAACTTCTCAAAATTCAGGTTTTAGCCATTTTGCTTTCTTTCAGTGATTTTAAAAAAGAGCATTAAATCCACTGAAAAAGTAAAACTTGTTGTTAAACAAGATAAATAAGTTAAAAAATGTTGGAGATAAATAAATAATTAAAATTAGTCTCAAGGTCTGAACTATAATGACCGAAAATTACCCCCTCATTTGGTCCTGCTGTTTTTTAAAAATATTTTTTTACCACTACCATACAAATGTTTGTGTTGGTAATATTTTAGATTTTAGATTTTTTTTTTTTTAAGAAGTCTCTTCTGCTCACCAGGACTACATTTTTGTGATAAAAAATACAGTAAAAACAGTAATATTGTGAAATATTATTACAATTGTTTTTTATTTTAATATACATTTTTTTAAATGTAATTTATTCCTGTGTTGCAAAGCTGAATTTTTAGCATCATTAATCCAGTCTTCAGTGTCACACGATCCTTCAGAAATCATTCTAATATGCTGGTTTGATGCTCAACAGCATAACGATTACTCTAGGTTAGGTATTGTTTGCTAGACAGAAGACATGACAGTTCATATGCTCTCCTTAGGTATTTTTCACTCCAAGCCACAAATCCATTGGGTTTTGGTGACTCTGTACGGATGGAGATCGAATCCAATATCTGTCGAGAAGGCGGACCTCTCCCAGACTGCTTCAACACTCCACTAAGACAGGCCTGGACCACCATGGAGAAGGTGGGTTACGTCACCTCAACACTTTTATGTAAATGTGTGCAAGGAATGATAAAGATGGTAGGTTTGTATTGCGAAGGAAATTCCTACTGAAGTTTTCTTGTTTTCTCAACCTCAGGTTTACATGCCAGGCTTCCTGTCAAGCAACCTTTACTACAAGTATTTGAGTGACCTTATTAACTCTGTACGGGTGGACGAGTTCATTGGAGGAAATGCCAACACTCCGAACCAGGGCTGGACCCAGGAAGTCGACCGCAACTCAGGCGTCACGGAAGGGTCACAAGCCCAGGTGATTCACTGGTTCGATGGCGGCACAAAAGGCCATATGGCTCTTTTTTTTATTTATAATAATACAATGATTCTTCAGGATATGGCACTTAGTGACTTTGTCCTGATATCCCAAAATGTGTTCACTTTGGTTGCAGCAAGGTACTAAAAAAGCAGCAATCAAGATCCTGAAGAACTTCGATGAGGCGATAACGGTGGACATCGCCAGTCTGGACCCTGAGTCTCTCTACCAGAGACCATATGCTGGGTGAGTCTGGGTTTGAAACCCCCATACTTCCTTTAGGGCTGGGCGGAATGAGGATAATGTGGCTAGGATATATAAAGTGTTTATCGTTAGAGAAGCCGCGAACAGCATGCGATCCTGAATTCAGTTCTCTTTCGTGGCTTATTGCACTTAAATGGACAAATACAAATACACACACACAATTATGTAAAAATGTCAATCGTGTGGAGTATTCTCATAAACACAGTCAGTTATGTCGTACGTGAATGTTAACAGTTGAAAAGTCCAAAAATGTATATTCGGTCCATGCATTCAGATTTAAAGTGACAGTAGACAAATATACCTTCTACTGTCTGTTTCAGTAATGTTAATCAAACAAGACAGAACATCACTCAATGCTCTTGACTGAATAACCTTTGTATCTTTAAAAATAATAATTTATTATTTAATTTGTATAGAGAAGACTATGCAGTGTTTTATTTTTACATTTGATTTTAATTTCTGCAGTATTTCTTACATGTTAACCTACTGTACATCGTAGTTTAATTAGTTTCTTTGTTCTATTTTTTATTCCTATTGTTTGAATTATTTGCTTCTTTGTTCTTATTTTTAATAACAAAAATAAAATACATGCATATGATCATGATTTCAGGCTGACGTAGATGGAAAAAAAATAAGCACTTAAAATAAAATGTACCATTTTTTCGTGGTCCGATTGGGCCAGCAGAAAAAGATCCTTATTGTTGAGGCCTGGTATTATACACAAAACATTCAGATCCAGATTCATTTGTGTCTCGCTTTCATCTCAGAAGAATGACCTTTGGAAAGGTGAATGAGCTGGGCCAGTTCATCAGAGAGGCCGAGCCAGAACCAGATGTAAGAAGTCCAAGGGTAGGACACACACACACACACACACACACACACACAACACACGCACACATTTGATTTGTCTCCTCTCTCTCTCTCTCTCTCACTTAAACACAATTGCACATGTTGTGTATTGTGAGTTGGCTCTTAGTTATGACATGCTGAAGTGCTCTTGTGTGGAGAGTGTTGCCATGGCTATAAGTAGTCGGTGATGTGGGGTGATTGTGGTGAAGAGCGGTGGAAAGCAGGATTCACTGCTCTGTCCATCTCACTCCCTCACTCTCACTATTTCCTTTCTGACAGGTTCCATGTTTTCTCAAGCAATGAAGAAATGGGTGCAAGGAAACTCAGATGAGGTGGGCACCTGCTTATTGCATTCCTATTACATGTGCCATCTTTTTAATCAGTGGTAACTGATTTAAGCTTGTTATGCTTCATGATATACTGACTTTGTTTTTGGTTTCAGGCACAAGAAGAGATGGCATGGAAGATTGCAAAGATGATCGTAAATGATGTAATGCAGCAGGGACACCATGAAAGCCCTGAAGTAAAGTCAACAAAGGTACATACTCTTATTTTGTCTTTGCATTCATGCTTGAACTTATAGGATAGTTGACCCAAAAATGAAAATTCTGTCATTTAATTCATGTAGTTCCAAACCCAGACTTACTATATTCTTTGGAAAACAAACATGATTCCTCAATCTTTATGCTCCTCATTTGCACATACATACATACATACACATACATATATATATATTAGGGCTGTCAAAGTTAATATCGCGTTAACGCAAAATCATATTAACGGCACTAATTTTTTTAACGCGCGATTAACGCAGCGCGTCTTTTCTGTTTGACCCGTGGCCCAACCTCTAGTTGGAGAAATGGAGATACACAGTGTTGCCAACTTAGCGACATTGCAGACCCCTTTAGCGATTTTTTCCCTTCAACAAAGCGCCCAAACCTTATTTAGTTTCTGAGAATCTACCGGTACCGCCGGTACTGCTCTCTCAGCACGCGCGCGCGCCTCTCTCTCTCTCGCTCGCTCGCTCGCTCTCTCCGTCTCCCGCTGGAGAGACGAGCAGCGCTTTAATTCAGTTAAACACAGATATGATGTTGCTTCTCTAATTTTACATGCAAGTATAGCCGAAATCGCAAAACAGATATTGTGTTTATCTTATATGTATTTGATTTCATCAGACGACGGCTCGATTATCAGGATTTTTGTGCAGATTAACGTCTTGGAAGGGAGAGCTGGTTATGTCTTAATGGGTCGCGTTTCAGTCACCATTTCATATTCATTCCGTTGTTTGACAACAGAAACAGTAAAATATACCAATGAAAACAGTTTTATTGAGAATTTAGCTTCATCAAAATGGGCACAGAGAGAGACAAACTACAATGTAATAATAAATAATAAATGTACATTTAGCATTTTCAGAAGAGCTGCCCTGTCATGCAAAAATGCATTAATTGCTCAA
>FLSR01000530.1:82401-94237 GCA_900092035.1 Leuciscus waleckii
TTTAATTGATTTTTTTTTAACCAAAAATATGAGTTTTCATTTACCTGACAACCAAAAGTTTCAGTTAGTATTTTTGGGGTATAAATTAAACTAGTCATTGTAGAGTTCTTCAGCGAGGGTTACTTCTCAACATTTTTATATTTTACATGTTTACATGTTTGGTAATGGGAAGTGCATCCACACTTCTGACATGTTTACATGTTGCTGATCTGTGTTGTGTGACACTGCAACAGTCAAAATGAATGATCAGAGAAGTGCTAATTAAACTTCACTTTTGGTCAATGATTTTGGTCCTCCAAAACTACTTTTGAAACTGAATATTCGTCTTTGGTTTAGATTTTTATTTTATTTTGGTGCATCATTTATCATACAATGAAGTTGGGTTGAGACAGGTGCTGTCAATCATAAAAAAAAAGACAAAATATAGTGAGTCAAGAAATGTCACAGAAAATTTGACATCAGCGATGCCAAATGACACATTACACGGCTCTGTGGAATGCTTGATTCTGATAGGTCAGTCGCAACCATAATCAATACATTATAATACATTATACATAATCAACAGTGCATTATAATAGACGGCTCATCCGCCGCCATCTTGGCAGGATACACTATCCATTGCCATGGTTACTTCAACAGTGAAACCGAGAGAAATAGCGGTAGAGAGCGAGAGCGGCTTGATATTTGTTTGCGTTTTGCGATACGGCGCACTTTCTTGGGAATAAATGGAGGAGGAGGAAGCGAAAGGAAAGAGGCTCTGTCGGGAGAGACTAAATATCAACGGCAGGCAGCGTTATTTAGAGAAACTGCTTGACAATAAACTGACAGCAGCGACAGCGAGCTCAGTTTGATTGCAAAAGCTACACATTTCAGCTCCAGATTGCCCTTTTTTTTAAACACAAACAAACGAAATGAATACTCTGCTAGTCA
Organism: Leuciscus waleckii; assembly: GCA_900092035.1. NCBI lineage: Eukaryota > Metazoa > Chordata > Actinopteri > Cypriniformes > Leuciscidae > Leuciscus > Leuciscus waleckii. The sequence goes on from FLSR01000530.1 coordinate 83,332, forward strand.
ACTAGAGTAGTTTAATTTGTTAGATATATCTGTACCACAAAATGTTTCAAAAAGTCACTTTTTTCAATGACGTACGACTCGCATTGACAATGTATGTTCTGTCCGCTTACACGGCAGGTGCAAATGCACGTATCAGATTTATTTCCACTTATGAATGATGCATGAAACCTTAAGTATGACTGAGCTCCCGACTTTTACAGGTTTGTGGTTTGCACCCAGCCGCAGCAGACTTGTTCATAAGCTTCTAATGACTTAAAGCTCTGAACTCTTGCATTGTGTAGGCACTGATACCATAAACCAGGTAATTGACTATGTCAGGGTATGTGAAAGGTGATAGGAATTGTCACTACTAGGTGAACTTTGCCTTTGCATGGTTGTTGTGTTATTCATAGGCCATTTAGGCTGCTTTTAGAATCGCAGGTGTACTTCTTTGGTTTGATTCTATATTCTTGTGATTCAAAATTTCTGTCTGAATATCTTCATAGTGTGCAGAATCTGATCTGTTCTGTTTTCATCAGCTATGAGCCTCTGGTTCAGTGTGGAAGCAGCTCGTACCATCCCTCCTGACGCCCAAACAACCTGAAGACCAACACACAGCTGAACTGCGTAAACATATCAGTGAGGACCGAAAGAGGCATTCCGTGACTTCCTGCATGTGTTTGTGTGTGAGAGCCTGAGTGTTTAGATATGCACACTAATAGCCAAAATAAGATTTCTGTATGATCCACCCCATCATTTCTAGCACTCAGAAGGATTTGTGTTTATTATTTGAAGATGTGCGAAATGAGTTAAAGTACGGACATAAATAAACCAGTCAACAAACAAGCGCGAGCTGTCACACAGCAGACAAACAGAACAAGACTGAATGAACATTGACACAAGCTGTGGAATTTCAAAAACCACCTGAGTCGCTGTTGCGTTTAGCTTTTACCATGTCCACCAACATGAAGCACACGGGAATCTGAAGAGGAACTGGTCTACGAAGTGGCGGTGACTAGTTTACTACGATTTTTCCTTCCTCATCTTAGTTCTTATCTCACACTTCTCTTTTATCTTTCTTTTTCATTCACCTTTTTAAAGAGTGGCTGTTAAGTGCTTAGGTCCTTTTTTTAGTACAAATAAAGAGAAAAACAAAAATGCAGATATACCCAAGGTGGCTATGAACAGTTTTATGGTATGTCATAGTGGATGTAAGTCAATCAGTGTCTGAGACTGTTCTGTTCCGCTCTATGGAGCTGAAGTGACTTATGTTACATTTGAAACTGGAATGGGAAACAGGAGATGTTCCCTGACTGCAGAACTCCATCTAAAACCTGATTCTAGACTGTAGAGATGCGCAAACTGAACTGCAATGTTTATCCCCGTTCTATATAAATGTGGATTCCTGGTTTCCCGCCATATATTAATGTTAGCTCTTTTTATGGTGATTGTCCTTTTTTTTTTTTTTTTTTGATTTGTCAAAACTCTTTCTAAGCAAATCTCAAATGATATGTCAAAACTCTGTCTAAGCAAATCTCAATGATGACTGTTTTTGAAATGCGTACTTGGACATGAAGTTATTGCTTTGGACCTCATTGAGATGTGGACGAGAAACAGACAAAAGACTTTTGGTACTATGTACCACTAATATGTTTTCTGACATATATGTGTACTTAATCTATAATATATTTAAATGTGTTTGATTTAAATACATATAATGTTGAAACGTCCCTTGACACAGTGTTTGTCTTTTGTTTTTGTCTTTACCTGTGTAGGCAGGAGGATATACCGATATACACTGTGAAACTGGATTTTGACTTTGGCGTAACTTTATTTTCTCGTAATTCAGTTTTAACCGAGTTATGCTCAACACTTGGGACAAGTGTTGAGCATAACTCAGTTAAAAATGAATTAAGAGAAAATAAAGTTATGCCAAAGTCAAAATTTTAGATAAATAAAAAGCATGCATTTAATGCTTTAGCAGAATTTAAGTTGTGTAGGTGAGGCTTACAGAGTAAAGTTCTCATTGAGAGTTCATCGACCAATAGGTAGATGGTTAAATACCAACAAAAGCATTGAAATATTGTTTTGCTTTCCACCTCATATTATTTCCATCACAAAAGTTTTGAAAGAAAATGCAAAAAGCATTCAAATACACTTACTGGCCACTTTATTAGGCACACCTTGCTAGTGCCGTTTTGGACCCCATTTTGCCTTCAGAACTGCCCTAATCTTTAGTGGCATAGATTTAAAGAGGTGCTAGAAACATTCATCAGAGATTTTGGTTCACATTGACATGATATGAAGATATCCATGATGTGAATCTCAATCCCAAAAGTGCTCAATTGGATTGAGATCTGTGACTTTGGAGACCATCTGAGGAAAGTGAACTCATTGGCATGTTCAAGAAACCAGTTAGAGATGATTTGAGCTTTGTGACATGATGGTGCATTATCCTGCTGGAAGTAGCCATCAGAAGATGGGTAGACTGTGGTCATAAAAGGATGGACATGGTCAGCAACAATGCTCAGGTAGACTGTGGTGTTTAAATTAAGCTCAATTGGTACTAAGGGGCCCAAAATGTGCCAAGGAGTGGTTATCTGAGTTACTGTTGCCTTTCTATCAGCTGGAACCAGTCTGGCCATTCTCCTCTGATCTCTGGCGTCAACAAGGCATTTTCGCCAACAGAACTGCTGCTCACTGGATATTTTCTCTTTTTCTGACCCTGTAAACTCTTTAGATTGTTGTTCTTGATAATCCCAGGAGATAAGCGGTTTCTGAAATACTCAGACCAGCCTGTCTGGCACCAACAACCATTCTACATTCAAAGTCACTTGAAGGGATAGTTCACCCAAAAATGAAAATACTGTAATTAATTACTCACACTTATGTTGTTCCAAACCCGTAAGACTTTCATTCATCTTCACAAATGAAGATCTTTTTGATGAAATCTGAAATCTGTCCACTTTGATGTTTCAAAAAGTTCATAAAGAGATCGTAAAACTAATTCATATTAATTGATTGGTTTAGTCCAATTTTTCTCCATTGCTTTTTATGATGAACAGATTTAATTTAGGCTTTTATTTACATTTAAACATTGATTAGTGAACATAAAAAGAAGCTCAACTGAATCTGCTTGACATGGGAGAACAAACCTCATTGGTTCTTGCAGAAGCTCAAACGTGCTGCGTAACACAAGAATGAACCTCATTGGTTCTCGCACGTCAAGCTAACATGCGTTTACCACAACTGATGTGTTAGTTGATGAATGCTTATATGTGAATAAAAGCCTAAATTCAATCCTTTTATCATAAAGCGATCGTGTCTTTCAGAAAATATGGACTAAACCGCTCAATTCATATGGATTATTTTTACGATCTCCTAAACTTTTTGAAACACATCAAAGTGCGTTGCTGTCAATGGAGGGACAGACATCGCTCAGATTTCATTAGAGATCTTCATTTGTGTTCTGAAAATGAACGAAAGTGTTAAGGGTTTGCAACATGAGGGCGAGTAATTAATGTCAGAATTTTCATTTTTGGGTTAACTATCCCTTTAAATCACCCCATTCTGATTGCTTCAGCAAATCGTGTTTACCATGTTGCTGCCATGTGATTGGCTGATTAGATATTTGCGTTAACGAATAGTCAGCAGCATAAAGTGGCCGGTGAGTGTATAATTTTTCCTCCCATCTCATATTCACCATGTTACCGTTGGGGCTCGAGGGGTGATTTCTAGCCATTGAAATATAATATTGTGCTTTGCATTACTAGAAAAAATTATATTATAGAAATGTCCAAGATGTTTGTCCTCTATCTGATGCTTAATACTATGTATGCATTCAATATGTGTCCATTCTCATATTCTAAGGTAAAAGTCCATGGCATGGTAAATCACCACCAGAGGGCAGTGTAAGACGCTACGCTTTCACACTTTTTGGAAACGGGCTGCTTCAGAATTCTAATACGATAGCTCAAATGTGTGTGAATCATACCGGTTTTTATTATTGTTTAGATTTCTGGATTATACTTTGTCATCTTAAATTGAATAATGTGCCTTTATTGGTGCGAGTATGTTGAGGTTAGGCAGGCAAAGAAACGCAGGGCACGAAAACTAATATGATGGCATAAGTTTATCATACACTTCAGGTTTTGGGGGGAAAAAACAAAAAAAAAGGTATTTGATTCAGATTTTCATGAATCAAAAACTCGTCTGAACACCTTCGCAGTGGCGGTGACGCCCACATCCATGTGACTGTGACAGGCTTGTAGCGCAGTAAGTTTGTGCTCTCACTCCTGCAGCGCGCGAGCTGCGACTCAGTGTCGAGAGGAAGAAGAAGAAGAAGATGTGATGGTTATATGTGGGCTGTGATTAATTCAAGCGGATAGGATTCAGATCTTACTAATAGTGAGCACCTGCTGTGGCTGCTCAGCTCTTGAGTGCTTGAGCTCTGGGTGTGACTGTTGTCTTTTGTCCTCCACCTGCATCCTCTCAGTCAGATGAATTTACTGGAATATCTTCTGTATTAAACTGGATCGTGCTGGAATTACATTTAGCTGAAAAGTTGTGTATGCTCACTAGTTCACTGGTTCATCTGATCTGTCTCTCAGTGGCACTCTCAGCGTATCGGTAACTCATGTGTTTATTGGTGCTCATCTGATGTCACACAGTGAGTGAGCGCGCTCCAGATGCACGCGCTGTTTGATCGGAATTGGAAAGGGCTGGGAATCGATCTGTCTCCGGTCTCGTTACCCCACGGTGCCGTGAGGATGTTCAGCTGTGTCGGGTGTTTTTGGGTGCTCCTGTCCTCCTCCCTGGTCGCGATTTGCAGTTTCAGTTTCATCTCTCCCGCATGGATAGTGAAGGACCACCTGAAAAACAAGGACTCCGTGAGTTTCGGGCTCCTGTGGCACTGCTCCGAGTCTCAGGATCATATGTACAGATGTTACACCTTCGGCGGGCTGGGGAAATTTCAAGAGATTCCTTCAAGTTCTTGGCAGGTAGGCTGGATATTATGGTTAACATATGAGCAAAATACTAACCTAAAACAGTATTAGCTATAAATGTTGAGGATAATGCAACTTTTGAATCAAACGCAGCCTGACATGCACAATTACTTCAACATCAGTTTGTATGGCGCGTGCACAAGAAGCAACAATCACACAGGGGAGCTTTTCTGTCCCAGGCTGATTGCAAAGAAATTATGCTTCTATTAAGACATTTTTTAGTTTTAAAGAATAGGTTAAAACATATAAAACGTTTAGGTAACTCTTTATTGTACAGTGTCCTTGTTACATGTAGTTACTATATAATAACTATAAATTATGCATTATTAAATGCAAATAACCCTACAAAAAACCTAATCCTAACATATAGTAAGTACACAACACGTAGTTAATTAATATTACTCAGTACCTAATTCTATATTACACTGTAACAAGAAAACACCTTAAAATAAAGCGTAACCAAAGTTTTCATTACTTTAATGTATTTTCCTTATTTTTTAAAGTGTTGAAATGTTATACATTAATCTTTTTTCTAATTCATAAAAAGTGTTCAAATTGGCGAATTTCAACTTTCCACTTTTTTCAACCTTGATATCATATACCCCTATATTGGTATTGTGACAGTATAAACATCAGAAATGTTATTTTGAGCTTTTTTTGGTAACACTTTATTTTAAGGTGACGTAGTTACACATTACTAAGTGTACTTACAAAAACAGTAAATTATGCATAATTACAACTAACTAACCCTAAACCAAACCCTAACTCTATAGTAAGTCCATGTAGTTAATTAATATTACTCAGTACTTATTTGAGTGAGTACAATGTAACAATGTCACCTTAAATGAAGTGTAAACTTTTTTTAAATCATGTGCCTAACTGTCATTAGGCCAAAAGTCCAAAACTTTTGTATCACTTTTTCTCCAAAAAGTGATACAATTGTCATACCATCACAGTAGCAAGAATCCACATTATTCCACATTACTCCAAGCTAGATTATACCTATTGGTTGGTTGTTCAAGTCCATGATCAGATATTTTTTCTAGGACATTTAATGAATGTTTTAAAGAGACAAAACACGAGTGTTTCATTTTAAAAGATTTCAGAAGTGCAAGTAGTCAAAAGTGCCTTAATTGAATAATCACCATTATATTGCTTTATTATGTTTCTTTGAAACAACATGGATTGTGAAAGGTGCTATACAAACATAAAATATATAATCACATGGCATAGATGACTTCTGGCACATTCCTTCTTCATGATGGGAAATAAAAGGGCAAACGTTGCTTATCTCAGAGCAGGACCATGGTAGTTTTCGCTCATTTGACATACTGATCTATTCTTAGCAGCAAAGTGCAGCAGTCATTTTCAATAATTCAAAGCCATAAAGCAAGAGTAGAAATGGGACCATCCCAGTAAATGCTGATCAGTCCTACTGGCAAAATAAAAACAGTTTTACACAGCCTGTTGAAATTTCCTTTTGCAGTTTACAACCTTGTAACCTTTACAAATTATCCAGTGTCTAAAATGGGGTCACTTGAAAAAAGCCATCACTTAAGCATTGGGATTGTGCCAATAGAGGCTCATGATTTCCTGAAAGGTTAGTGAGACATGAGTACGTGTTTATCAGACTTCATCGGACTGTCCTCAATAAACTCATAGCTGATTTGTCCTTGGGGAACATCTGTCTTTTCACCTCAAACATATCATATTACTCTGGATTATATAAAATGCTTAAAAGTTGCATCTTTTGTTTCACACTGTTAACTTTTCTATTGCCTTTGGTTCATTTTGACCCATTTTCAGTCAAAATACACTAAAAATACATTGTTTTTTGATATTGGATATGGTTTTTTCACACTGTCAGAATGTTGGAACAAACGCATTTCATAAAAACATAATTTTTTTTTTTTACTATTTAGAAAAAAAGTCCCCCTGTGGTGAAAATCAAGCTTTTAGTGTTGTTTTTATGTCTTTGTGTTTTTTCAAATGTGTTTTAAGACAAACCATGAGTCAACATCATTGCTGAGTATTTTCTCTTTAAGACTGCAGTGAACCAAACACATGGTTTGAAATCGCTGTTGTTTCTGATGTCACCTTGTAACCAATCACGTCAGTGTGTGATTGTCAATGAGTGGATCTTTGAGCTGGTGTGAGTGAGTGGAGGCGGGGCTAATTTGCATATTCATAGATCTGCATATACTAAATGAGGCAAGGGTGTATACATTCAAGCTATTTTAAGGCATGAAGAATTTTTTTCTAAAGGAATTTTTTTTTAAATATGTAATTTTGGTGATCAAGGATAACTTTAAAGGGATACAATTATTGACTACAGGGGGACTTTAAATTTGACCCATATTTGACCTTTCACCACTGGCATTTTAGCATTTAAGCAGCGTTGAATTTTAATGAGTCAGTTAGAATTCTCCTTAATTTTCTAATTGTAATTTCCTCCTTAAACACTCCTGACAACAAAAACTCTGCCACTCTTTCATAAACACATGTAGTTGAACAGTTTGTTTTGCATTAGTGGGAAATGTGGATTTATTGTGATGGATGTGGAAAGTGGGCTCATATTGACAGCTCCTGACATAATGAAGATTTATGTGTGAAATGCATGTGAACTAAAATGGCAGCTTTGTGTGCATTTTGTTAATTGAACAGAATAATCCACAAGTTGTTATGAAATGTGTCAGATATTATGAAAAGGGATGGCAAAAAGAGGACACTCATTCCTGGAGGTTGTGTCCCGATGTTCTTCTTTTTACATTTCTTTTTACTCCAGTTGTGTTGCTCAATATTCAATTATATGAGGGGGTCTTTAGACCTGTTGTATTCTAGTCAATAATTCATACATTTTTAATGATTTTCAGAGAGGATCAAATTTCTTAGGACATTAAAGCTTCAGACTGCAGGCAAATCAGATTTTTTCCCCAAAAAAGCGTCCTGTCGAGTTGCGATGCAGAACTCCTCTGTCGCACAGGAAAATGCTGAAATCTTTGCTTGGACATGGCATTTGAACACCGTATGAATACTTCTGCCATTTTCTCTACACAAAAGACAGTTTGAAATCTGATTTGAGCAGCCAGAGCGTCCAGACTGAGACGCATCTGTAAAAATCTGATTGGAATCACATTTCAAACCACTTCCATATGTGGTTTGAATCAGATTTGAAAAAAAAAAAAGAAAAAGATTTTATGTGTGTTTTTTTTTTTTGCTGTTCGAAAAAGATTTTATGTGTGAAATTTAAAAAAAAAAAAAGAAAAAGATTTTATGTGTGTTTTTTTTTTTTGCTGTTCAGACTTTCAAAATCCATTTGGATAAAATCTGGATTTCAGATCAGATTTTTGCTGTAAGTCTGAACAAAAGTTCACAGAAATCACAAATGATATCTCTTTAATTTCTCAGTTGATGCTCCTGAAAAGCTAAAAATACTGCAGAGCCGTAAATGTCTCGTTCAACAGAGATCTCAACAAACTGTGCTCAGATTTACAGAAATCTAAAAGTAAAAAGTCAGATATTTTCAAATAAACTCATCAGTTTCCTTCAAAAACAAATAGATTTATATCTTTATACGTTGACTATACAATATATATATTTAAATGCATTCCATTGACTGTTTTTAAACTAAAGTTTACAGATTTTCAACCTGCTTCATATTGTTACAGTGTTGGCAGTCAGTGTAAATGAGCAATGTTTACTCTTTCTCCGTGTTTCCTGGACTGAGAAATTCACGTTTATTTGTCAGCAAAGCAGCCACAAACAGATGGATCAACAGAACAGTTATTGTAAGAGTAGGTTTATCACTAAAATTGGCAGAACAAACAGAATGGCAGTTTTTTTTTCAGATTTTCCGTGGCGTTCTCTCTGAATTTACGATTCTTTGCATCCTAAAACTTTGACTAAAAGAGATTTTCTACAAAAACAAGGAGGTATTTGATTGATGAAGCTTATCCTTAGTAGACTGGTGGTTGTGGCCTTGTACGGCAACATGCCCAGTGCATTATGCGTGTTGAAATTTTCCTACTTATTTGGACTATTTGGCATCCTTTTGTCCGATAATTTTTTTGTTTTTTGTCTTTCTACTATATAGGCAGCCAAGGTTTTTTTTGAAAGCCCATTTTGCCAGCGGTGAAGTATCCCTTTAATCTAATGCACTACATCCCACCCTAGTCCTAAAAATACATTTTCAAAGTATTAAATTTAAGTTAATACATGAATAGATTAATAAATTAATACGTTTATTTCAGTTTTCCCAGACAGACATATATATATAGTCCATAGAAATGTAGTTCAGCTTCTGTGTTGCTTTGTTTAGACCTTTTCCATTTCAGATCCTACAGAACACAGAAGCCTTCCTCTTGTTCCCTTAATACCCTAAAGCTCTCTCTCTCTCTCTCTCTCTCTCTCTCTGGAGCACAAACAACCTTGTGTCTTATGATTTATGTATGGATGAAACATTAGCATTTGAAAGGAGATAATAATAAATTGCATTTCCTTGATTTTTTTTTTTTTTTGTGAAATTTGAAGGGCGGAGGATAAAGATTGTTCTGTGAAATTGAAGGGCGGAGGATAAAGATTGTTCTGCCCATATGCAAGGCATTAGAGGGAAAGAAAGGATGGATTTGGGAGTATTGTTTGGCAGTGATGTGTGCGTGGCTTCTGCTAAATGCTTCAGTACATACATAACTGAGTATACACAACTCTGACTGCTGAATCATTCATTTATGAGCATTGTTAGCCTTGCCATCTTTGCTGTTTTGGAGATGAAGAGTTTGATTGTTTCTGAGTAAGCTATAAAATGCTCATCTTTAAAGTTGATTTACATAATAATGTTTTCAGTGTTAATATACTTTCTCTTCACCCAGTTTAAAGTGCTGAGATAACTGTAAATAAACCATTGTTAGACTGACTCCCCAAGAGCGTAAACACTGTGGCTCTGTTCTGCTTTCAGCATTGACTTTTGAGTGCTTGATCGACTTCTGAATCTAAATTAACCAATGGTGTGAGTGTGTTTGTCTGACCAATGGCAGGAGGGTGTAAACCTTTTGTCATTATTGACACTGAACATTTAGTTTTCTCTGCACAATCAAGTTAAAAAACAAAACAAAAAACCTCTGTTAATGAGGATTATGAAAAAAATTATTATAATATTGGGTCCAAGCACCAACAGCTCATGTAGACAATACAGTAATACAACTGCATGTATTTTTCTAATATAATGTGAGATTTTAAGGACTCTGTATGAAAGTATTATTCTATGTATTAAAAGAGACAACTTGCAATATATTCAGTCACATCTGACAACTTGACATATATGGTTTCAATTTCATTAGGATATAAATAGTATAAGATAACATTTAATAATATATAATCATTTTGGAGATCAGATTTGTTTGTAAACAGATTATATTAAATTCAGGCGATATTGTAAATGTACCATAGTTCTGCAAAACAATTCTTTGTGTTTTAAAAAACAAACAAACATTGTAAGCCATTGAATCATTTACACTGATTCTACACTCTAAAAACTCCTGGGTTATTTCTTCAACCCATTTTCTGGGTTATTTGTGTTGGGTAAAATTATGGGTTATTTTTTCAGAGAGTAACCATTTTCTGGGTTATAGGGCTAATATTTTGACCCAATTCATGGGTTGTTTGGGTTTCTGGGTTATTTTTCAAAGAGTAACCCATGTTCTGGGTTATAGGGTTGGCTTTCTCTCTCTCGCAGTTGTTCTGGAATTTTCTCACAACAGTCGTTCGAAATAACCGTCGCTTCGCGCTCGATCCGTTTTGGCCTCTGCTTCATCGGTGCAACTTCATCTATATTCAAGGTAAGAGAGTATTTTCAGTGTTGATGTAATGTTAACGTTTCTGTGTCCATGTCCCTGTTGCTAGTTTAGCACCATTTGCTAAAAAAA
>FLSR01000530.1:94428-120183 GCA_900092035.1 Leuciscus waleckii
GTAGGAGGGAGCTGAGCCTGTGATCGTTCTGTAAGCAAGCGTCAGTGCCTTGAACTTGATGCGAGCAGCGAGAGGTAGCCAGGGCAGAGAGATGAACAGAGGAGGGGCGTGGGCCCTCTTGGGGCTCGTTGAGACAAGACGAGCTGCAGCATTCTGGATCATCTGTAGGGGTTTGGTTGCACATGCTGGAAGTCCAGCCAGAAGAGCATTGCAATAGTCAAGCCTAGAGATGACCAGGGCCTGGACGATAAGTTGTGTTGCATGCTCTGTTAGGAAAGGCCTGATCTTCCTGATGTGGTGCAGTGCAAACCTGCATGATCGAGCTGTCTTTGAAATGTCATCTGTGAGTGTTTTGTGTTCAAAACATATTATTTTGTGTTCAGCAGAAGAGAGAAATTCATACAGGTTTGAAACAACTTGAGAGTGAGTAAATGATGACAGAATTTTCATTTTTAAGTGAACTATTGCTTTAAACAAAAAATGCTTGGATGGTTGTGTTTTGCTATTGGTCGATCTCATGTGAGTGACAGGTTGTCCTGCCTTCGCGCCGAAAAACACGTCATCAGAGAGAGAAGAGATGTTGTTTCAAACTTTTACAAGCTAACATTCAAAGTCTTGACATGCTTTGTTTTTCTAGTTAAAAGTACATGAATTTCTTTCAGTTTAAATGAATTTCAATTAATTTTGCTCCTTAAGGTCCTTTCACACTGGACGCGATTTTGACGCACGAATAATTCGCACGATGGGTTTTTTTTTTGATCAGCTGTTTGTGTAATGAGTGCTTCCACACCGAACGCGAATGTGCTGCGGTGAAAAAACGACTTTTATTTTTTTCGCTTCGAGGTCGATTTTTTTTTACTTTTGCGGCGACAGAAAAAAAGGCTTCAGCCAATCACATACTACAAGGACAATGATTTGAAAGACAATGTGTGGCGTAGCATTGCCAACCAACTCGGTTATCACGACTGTGAGTATGTTGTGTGATACTTTTAGTCGTTGTATAGTCCTGTGCTGTGTAGGCTAGCAGGCTAAACTACATTTGGAATAGAAAGCTAACACAATTATCGTCAAAGATAGAGACAGAGACCGTGTTTACTTTGAACACGTAACAAAATGTAGTGAGACTATTAGGGCTGCTTTTAGTATACTATACATTCTTTGTGTGATATCTACAGTTTCTAGTTGAATGATTTTACTTGTTACTTCGTGTGTTACATGTAATATGTACTGACATTACAAAACACACTGTTTAGTTGAAGACGCAAAAAAAAAACTGTGGAAAAACCTCAGGGACACCTATGTGAGAAAAAGGAGAGAGGGAAACTAAAAGTGTACATTAGCATAATGCAGATTAGGTGCACCCAAAACCTTCTTTTCTGTCTTTTAAAGAAAATGAAAAGCTCGTCTTCACTGGATGATGAAGTGTCCATGTTTTCTCAGCTGTCGGCGCGAACGTTTTGGAAGGTTGAAGCTCTGAACGTCAGACGTCGCAAATTCGCGTCGCAGCTGATGTGAATGGTTTTGACGCGAACTATTCGCTTTTTTGTTACGCGTCCGGTGTGAAAGGGCCTTTATATTCAAATCAAATTGCAATTCTGAATCATTTTCAGTTAAATTCTGAATAGTGCACAACCCTGTAACCTTTCTATGAGGTATCATTCATGTCCAGTCCTAACCTCAAACTTTATGTGAGAAACCACAGAACATTTATAAACTAGTTTAAATTCAGAAATTTTTGATCAGAGCTCGTCTCTCTGGGTCCTTCGCGGCTCAAGGCTAATCACAGTCGTGCCTGTCTTGATTTAGTAGGCCTACAGTCTAGCAGGCAGACCAGCCTGAAAGCAATTTGGCTTTTGCGATATACAGAAGCTTCAATATTTGTCACAGGAGCTGAATTCATTGGGCCTGGGATTTAGATTTGTCTTTCTTGGCTTTAGGCAAATGTTATAGAATGATGTTTGTTGCCAAGACTTCAATACATTGGAACAAACAGCTGCTTGGACAGTAAAGTGTGCTGTGATGGATTGAGTTGCCAGTCTGGGATTGGATTAAGGGAGATTAACAACGTTAGCAGTGCATGGACTAAGAGGGAATTGTGAGTGATGTGATGCATTCATAATGAAACAACATTCACAATCCATTGTTCTTCCTAGAAAAAGGAGATTCAATGAAAAACAAAAGTTGAGCAGATATTTTCCATACAATGGCAGTTAATACAGGCAGACCAGAAATTCAAATACTCCAAAAAAGTATTATAAAAATAGTTATTATGACTTTTGGTATTGAAAACCAATTCAAAACATGTATTTTATTGTTCCACAAAAGTCAGTGACCTTTACATTTTAAAGCTGTTCTTTCATATTCTGGTGAGAGATCAGCTTTACAAATGAACCAGGGATCAGGACTAAAGTGACAAAAATGTCCATGAAATGTCCTAATTTTTTCTATCAATTTAAATAACTTTTTTGTAACTATTTCCCTGTAATTTAAATATGTTATATGTATCCTTGTGCTTGTTTAACTATTCAGGCTAACAAATGTTTGACCTATTATTCGGTAGAATTTGTTATTTATTTAGAAGTCATTATTCATGCCTTTCTGAATAAAGTATTTGGCTTTGGCCGCATCCCTTATTTGACATGAAATAATCCATAAAACTATTTTAAACAGAATTTTGCTTGTCCTTTTTATCAATTTAAAATACTGTATGGTATGTGATAAATTCCTTTATATGCACTGCGTGGGAATATGGTGTTCCCTGATGGCAGTGGCCTCTTTCAGCAGGATAATGTACCCTGCTACACTGCACACATTGTTCAGGAAGGGTTGAGGAACATGATGAAGAGTTCAAGGTGTTAACTTGGCCCCCAAATTCCCCAGATCTCAATCCAACTGAGCATCTATGGGATGTGCTGGACCAACGAATCCGATCCATGGAGATCACACCTCTCAACTTGCAGGACTTAAAGTGCATCTATTATGCTTTTTTTAGTATAGATGCTTGTAAATGTAAAAGGTCTGCAAATTTTCAAAGATCAAAGTGCACAAGTTATTGTCTGACAAAAGAAAGAACCGATTCTGAACTACACGAGTCATCAGTAACTTGTGTACTGGTACACGGTACGTGTTGAATCCACATGTACCAGGGTTGGCCCGGATCTGAACCGACACGTGTTGATGTCTGAGACATTGGCTACCCGCAAACAATGTCTACTTTGACCCTCAAACACTGTAGTTGAGCTGAGGCCTGGAAGAGTTTGGTTTCGTGTTGTCGACATGTCGAGAAGACCAAATCCAAATCCAAAACCAAATCCACTTTACATGCACTTCCAAAGGATGAGGACTCGTGCTGAATTGATACAGTAAAACAGACACCGTCGTTACTGTTCGTATCACTGTGTATACAAGTGATGAGGAAGAGCTGAAATTCAGATATGTTAATAGCCGTTTTATTTCTGACATGCATTGTAAGCGGTAGACCAATCACAACAGACTGAGCCATCTGACCAATCAGATCAGAATCTCGGAAAAGGAGGGGTTTAGAGAGATCCAAAACTTTATCAAACCGTTTCAGACACAGCGAGGAAAGATGTGATGATGTAATATATATATTGAGAAAATGTAAGTGTTTTGCATGTAAACCTATTGTAGGAGACCTTTAAAACAAAATTAGGAACCTTTAAAATAGCATAATATGGGTAATTTAAAGGATCTGCTGCTAATGTCTTGGACTCCACAATACTTCTGAATGTGTTCTGTGGGATCTGGCACCATGTCATGATGCATCAGGGCTGTTTTGGCAGCATGAGGGGGACCTTCACCAAATTAGGCAGGTGGTTTTAATGTTGTGGATGATCAGTCCAAATCCAATTGGGTAGCAAACTGATCAATCAAGAGTGTAACAGGCACATTCTGTTCTCGGCCTGTCTAGTTAGGTCTATGTTGCTGTGTTAGATTACACATGGATTCTAGCAGAGCTTTATTTGCTCTGCAAATTTATTTTTTACAATTCAATTAATTGATTCAACTAAAGTAATTGTAAGTGGACAAATCATTGAATTTAGTAAAAAAAAAAAAAAAAAAGCCTGTCATAAAGGAAAAAAAGGCCCCGGAAAGCCTGTCATAAAGGTAAAAAAGGCCCCGGAAAATCAATTACAGTGGATCAAATATTGCCCCTTAATAAAAAAAGTTAATTTCTGACCGTAAGAGATGTGCATTTATCGTTCATGGCTCACAGTGTTGAACAGTATCTGCTCTTGATTGATTTTTCCCTGCCATTGTGACATTCAAGACCTGTTAGCAGTGCAGTCTGCCTGTTTGCAGGGAAGATGAGTTCTTATTAAAAATAGATTGTGAGGTATGGAAAAAACGGAAGGAGGGAAGAGAGAGAAAATGAAAACGGATGGACAGAACTGAATAGTCAGAGTGAAAGTGAAGGCTAAAAAAGGAACAAAGTAATGACGAATCAAATCTGAGCAAAATAGGTAGGAGATGAAATGATGAGGGACCAGGCAGAAAAAGAGCAGGCGCTTTCTTCCTCTAGGTGGAGGACAGAACGCTGAGTCAGAGCTTTCACCTCGCATGATGTCCATTACTTAAACAGCCTGTCCGCTTCAGCAGCTCCACAGGAGACCCTCTGGGTAGTTTATGTATTGATTTAACCGTGAGCCCAGGACCATTTTTTCTGCGTAAATGATTGTTCACTTGGCTTGATGCGTAGGGTACATGCTCTGCTGTGGGCTTGTTTCCATCAGCGGGTCTCGCGCAAGCCATTTGTAACATGCACGAGCAGATGGATCGCTGACCGCACAACAGCCTGCAGAGCAGATGTGTTAAATCTTTTCAAATAAAGAGCTGAGCTGTTGATGTTGGGTCAAAAACCTTTATGAAGCCAGCTTCTCATAAATGGTTGTTTTCACATAAACAATACACCAAGTTCTCATTTTCCCCCACCCTGGGGACACTTTAAAAGCCATACCACGGAAAACTGGATTTTCTTGGTCATTTGAAATAAGAGTTTGTACCCTGTAGACACAGTCCTGCTGTCAAAACTCAAAGGTCCATTCACAGAAACTGAGTTGGGGAAACTGATAGTTCAGGATTGTCATCGTAACATCGCTAGAACACGATCGGCCACATTTACAAAGCAACAGTTATTGGCCCACTCAGTCATGGTGAAGGAAGAAATAGAGAAGAAGATCATTTTTCAGTCCGCAGTCATTTAGTAAGAGTACGATCTGCAAATCAGCTGAAAGTCCTTCTGATCGATCCTAAAAAAGCAGTCATTTACATAGAAGTCTTAGGGTATGTTTATCGACAACGATGTACTAAAAGCAGAAAGGTTTTTCTTTTGAGTTTTTTTTTGCGTACAGACGACAACGGTCAAAATGATCTGCGAAAATGATAAAAAAAGCTGTATTCTGCTGTGGATCTACGTGCAGACTGAACACGCAATACGCACGTGCATGACATCACTGTTTTCACAAATTTGCATTTTTGTAGTTTATACGGAGACAAAACCTGTTGAAACCAGTTTTCAAAAGTTAGCATTTTCAGGCCCCCAAAACGCAGTTGTCGTGTAAATGTACGGCCAAAACACACAAAAAGTGTCATGTAAACGGCCCCTTAAAAGTACTTTGGAAATTAGGTATGTAGGCTACTGATATAAAAATTCCAGCTGATAATTATACTTATGTAATGGCTGATATTTCCGATTCATTATCTATTATATTTTGTCTAAATGAAAAATAAAACGTTGTTTCAAATGTTATAGTGAATTTAGGCATCAGAACAAACAATAGAAAAAAATGCTAAAGATGACATTTAACAGTGTTATTAAATTATTGGTGTTGTTAAAATTTTTACTTTAACTCCAAAGTCTCATTGAGACTAATAACGCCCGATAACTGATATGTCACCGATATATGCAACATAGTCTCAATGAGCCAGGGTTGAATATATGGATTCCTAGATATTATTGTAAATCATTAAACTGGATTACCACACAGTTTTAGGTTCTGACATATTCAAAATGGGCATTAATCAATAACTGAGCAAAAGGTAAAAGCCAATCCAGTCCAAAACTTTAATTGTACTGATTTTATTTTGGGTGGGGATAGCACTTTTGTTTGGACGCTGCCTATCTGTAATCACAGCCCTGTAAAAAAGTTCAATATATTTAAGAGCTGTAAGTTTTGTTTCAGCTGCAGACAAACAATCGGGAGGGTAGAAAATGAATGCAGCCGACCCTTGGTATCAGCGCACGCACTGTCATGCACAGTAAAACATACAATCGACTATAAAGAAGGGTCTTATACACAACTTTCATAATGCTCTTCAATGGTCTTTTTATCCTATAACAAGCTCAGCCTATTATTTGCGCTTTTCGTTCGACTGTCAGAGTGAATTTCCGTCTCATAGCCCACATGCCCACATCTCTAGTGGAACTGAGCCTTTTTAATTAACAGTTGCTCACATTTTGACAAATGCTTTTGATGATTTGAGATACTGAATTTGTTATTTGTGTACTGTTGCATCACTTTTAACAAACGTCTGACTGCATAGAGCTTAGCACTGGTCAGGATGCAGGAGATGCACTTTTAAGTGAGTAAGTAAATCCTTCTGAGGGAGTAAATTATTTTGCAATCAGGCTGATGCAACCTCTGCTTCTGGGTTTGTAATACACTCCGTCACATCATTTGAAAATGTCTGCAGCAAACCTAAAGTTTATTTGTCTTCAAGCCTTCAAAACCAATGTTTTTGTTTTTCCAAGGCCACATTAAGTTTTTTTTTCTATTATATGTGCAAGACATAAAATGTTTGTGTGTGTTTGATGCTGAAGACAATTATTTGGTGTTAGTGGTTGGTTAAATGTGTTGAATCTTCAGATGACGATATGATGACATCCTCACCGTCAGTCTCTATCCCGGCCTGTATAGTGAGATCTTCAGTTACTGTGGTATTTTTCAGGCAGCATAGGGGAGTGCTGACAGGCTGAAGCGCTCATGCATAAATGCAGGAGAAAGTGCACAGAGTGGCTTTATGGAGAGCGGGTAGGGTGTACTCAAGGACAACTTCCACACTCTTTTACCTTTACAGCTCTTTCAGATGAGTGCCAAAAACCCTCGCTCACTAATAAACATGTTCTAAGAATGTTTAGCTGATGTTCCCATTAAGGTATGAAAAAGTAGTTTTTTGAATGTTCTCTAAAAACCTTTTTTTTGGGTGGGGGGTATATGCAAATGTATACGCTTTAATATGCAAATGTTAAAGGGTTAGTTCACCCCAAATTTAGATTCTTTCATTAATTACTCACCCTCATGTCATTCAAAACCCGTCAAGACTTTCAAAAACTTTGGGAAACCAATGAAGATCTTTTTAATGAAATCTGAGAGCTTTCTGTCCCTCCATTGACAGCTACGCAACTACCACTATTACAAATTTTCTCAAAAGATTTGATCACTTTACATGATGAACAGATTTAATTTAAGCTTTTATTCAAATTTAAACATTGATCAGTGAACATAAACAGAGGCTCAACCGAACCTGCTTGATGCTCGAGAACAAACCTCAATGGTTCTTGCGGAAGCTCAAACATGATGCGTTACACGAGAATGAACCTCATTGGTTCTCGCACATCAAGCGAACATGCTTGAGCTTTCATTTACCACAACTGATGTGTGAGTTGATGAATGTTTATATGTGAATAAAAGCCTAAATTCAATCTGTTCATCATAAAGCGATCGTGTCTCTTCAGAGAATTTGGACTAAACTGCTCAATTCATTTGGATTAGTTTTAAGATCTCTTTATGACGTTTTTGAAGCGTCAAAGTGGTAGTTGCGTAGCTGTCAATGGAGGGACAGAAAGTTCTCAGATATGATTGTTTTGCAAACATTATGGTAATATTACTTTTGAATTTTCTCTGAATCAAATAACATTTAAAAAATGTCAGATGAACGTCCAACTAAAACATTTCAGGAAAAAAATTACAATTTATGAATGATGTATATAATGTTTTTGTGCTAACGTTTTGAGAACATTCTCAGAACTTTGGAAAATGTTCTTGCAAGGTTCTCTCAAAGTTATGCACAAAGTTATGTTAACAACGTTAATAATGTTCTCAAAACGTTAGCACAAAAACATTACATCATCAGAGAAGAGAAGAGATGTTGCTGCAAGAGGCAGGGGAATTTATTTTGATTGAAGATTATGAGGGCACATGTATTAAAAAATATTATATGCATGGATAAATTTTTTATAATAAATTCTGCCATATTCCATAAAAAACAAGAATTGTCCATTTTGATTCATGGGGATTTTAATCCACAGACTATTGTCTCAACACAGTCCTCTCACTGAGGATAAGAAGACTTTTTTTCTTCACTATCAGCCCGTAATGTGCAGGAAAAAGCATTAATAACCTTGCATCATCAATATACAGCATTTGCAAGTGCTGATTCTCACACAGTGATGTGTTGTTTGTTTACTCTCACAGATGGATCTCATGATCGTTAAGCAAATTCTTTCTCGCTCATATTTATTTATATTTTCGTTCATTCATAGTTCTCTGTCATCTCTGGCAATATACTTGGTACCGCAGAGAAAATGAGAAAGTGGACGTGTTTATGTGTGTATCTTTATTTTAGCCAGTGCTTCTGTCTGGATTTCTGCTTGAAGGTCCATATTCTTTATTTTTTAACAAGATGAAAAGGTGAAAACCCTTTTTCTTAGCTCTGCCATACCATCATTAGTATACCTAGAAAATGCCTCCACATCCTCAAACCCTCTCATTTGCGCTCAGACCATCTACTATTTTGATGTATTATTTACGGCCCTGCCGATGGGGAGGAAGACTGCAAAAGAGGAGGACTGAAAAGAAAGCGTAATAAGGAGTGGGTGCTGTTTTATCTTTTCTCTTCTGTTTTTGCCCCACGCTCTGCGCAAACCCCCATGAGACATTAACGTCCATTGAGCAGACATGGCTTTTGTGTCCAGTGAGCTGACATTGTGGACTAATGGGGTAGTTGCTCAGGGGCTTTGTGTCTTCATTACAAAACACCAGATCCAGGCCCTGCGCAGCATTCCTTAACTGGGTCCCATTGATCGATAGTTAGTTTGTTACTCATTGTAGCATCTGTTTTACAATACACTCTGAGCTAAACGCAACAGCATTCTAGACCAAGGGTATTCAATTAAAGTTCCAAGAGGTCCGGTCTCTATATTTCCTTCCCAGCGGAGGTCCGGACAATACTTTTTTGGAACAGTTATACATTTCCATCAAGGCAGCTGCAGTACTTTGTAAAAAACAACAACTAAACACTCAAAATAGCATCAAAGATGATCATCTTGGGCCCCGAGAGCCAAAGAATTTGCCAAAGCCAAAGTCTAAGAATTTCTACCAAATTTACCAAATTTTTTAAATATTTCTCCCAACTGGATAGGTCTTCCCTTGCCATCTCTAATTATAACATTATTGTGAAATGCTTTTGATATGCTGATTAATAATGCTAAATACATGGAAAAAAACGAAACATCTAAAGGCGCCATACATTAACAAACCTGGTTTAGTTAAATGGTCAGAGTCATCTGCATGACAGATCAAAATAATTGGAGGCCTTTTTTCTGCAGTGTTTTAGCAAAGGTATCTGTTTTTCTGCTCACCGTGTTTCTGCTGCTGTTGTTAAAAACACTGCAGCTCTTAATGTGGTGTGCAATATTAAGAGAGAAGCATCGTGCATGGAGCAGAAAGGGCTTGAATGAAGCGCGCTTGGCTCTAGATACAATTATTAGTGGATGTCATGAACGTCCCTGAGCGCCTGTGGTGTGAACCGCTCTGTTTTGACTTGCTGCTCACTTTAAACTGTAGAAACGGTCCGCCATTTGAGTACCACTGTTCTAGCACAATGCTGGAGAGTACTGTATATACAGTAGTGTTTAACTGTTTCAGGATTGTTTTCTTATTTTATACAACAAAAGAGAACTCAGAGGCTTTTCACCAGACAGTGAGGAAATCTACCTAGATTTGTGAACAATTCAAAGAATACCGGCTGTAGAAATACATAAAGGCTACATTCAGAATGGAATACTCACTTCAAGTTTTTCAAGTTAACATATGCTGTTTACATCGAAAACAACCTTCTCTCTTTTTCATCACCACTAGGCTAGGCTAACAAAGTGCAAGAATTTATATTAAAATCTATATCATATGATGTTATAATGTGAGTGAATCTTCAAAAATATCAGGGGCTCAAACCCACAAAGTAGCTACTCAACCATAGCAATTACAAGAGGACAATATGTCCCTGAGTTATTCTGAGATGCCTCTAAAGTTCAAGGTACCTGAACAAGGGTAATTGACTCCTCCCATCAACACGATTGTTTATGACGGCACATTAAAACATGATGGGGCTATAGAACGCAGCAGCAAATCTCCATTCACTTTCTCCATAAGGTGGTTTTTAACGATAACTTATGAACCTTTAAAGACAGACCGACTGTGAGTTCCGAGGTTGTTAATCAATGGTAGATGATTTTGTTGAAGCCAACTGTTTGCATTATTTCAACTTATTATTTAAATGATCATTTTTAGCATCTGAGTTCTTTTTAAAAACTTCAGTACTCAAGATGCTATACAGATAATTCCACCAATCAGAGTGTTGCGGCAAGCAAATCCCACCAATGAAACGCCGCAAATGATGTAATCGAGTCGGACCCGCTATGCTGTCAAAATACTTTATATTTATCTGTCTATATTTGTAAATATATGCATATTTTGCAGTACACTTAAAATATATCGTTTCTATAGAAATAATCAACTACTTTAAATGAAAAGTTTTGTAATTCTCCATTGTTTCTAATTCAGTTAAGGGATTCGTAATGCTTCATGGGATTGTAGTTCTTTCCCTCACTAAAGCCGTTAAGTCTTGTACCTTTGTCTTTTTTGTTTTTCAAATACTTTTTCACTTCAAATCAAAGTCTGTGATGTTATGATACACCCCGTAGCTGGTTGGTTTGGTTCATGGCTTATAAACTTTAACAAAGACTTTTTGAAAAAAATCCCTTTGGGAAAAATGAATGGAAAAAATACTTCTGGAACCAATGCCGCTGAAAACGCGGGCACAAATGCTCTCTATATGCAGTAATTGTTTTTTCATGTTAACATGTTACTTAAAATAAAAGTGCTAAGATATAATAATTATGCTTGGCTCCCTTCATTGTGATAAGTCTAATTTAAAGCAATGATGAGTCATTCAGATTACCTAATTACTGTGATATGTTTTATTAAACTTTACATTTCCAGTTCTGGCTCATGTATATGTCACCCAGGTGTTGTAACTGTGTTTGGGAATGTTATTCCAGCTGAATTCCTCATGGTCACTTACTGTAAACATGTTTATTTTCTCACAAATGCTCAGATGCCTGGAATGGCTCTTTAGAACAGTCATCTGCTGCTTCTGCCGGCTACGCTGACTTTCCTCTCTAAAGAGACTTACATAACAGCTTCCTTGAGTCCACCTCCATTGGTAGAGTGGGAATAAATCCCACACACACCCACATACCCAGCATACATTGGAGCTAAAGTGCTCTACAAACCTGGCTGAAGTGTCCTGGTTGAGGCCCTCACAGGTAAAGATTTTTCATGTTGAAACACAATACTAAGATGAGTGCTTTTTCTATAAATAACTGCAGCCTTTTATTTTGAGTAGCAGGAAAGACAGAGATGTGTTTGCTCACTGAAGCATTGTATTGCTCTGTGTAACACTTTCTGTGAGCAAACTGATGGGCAGAATTAATTGGAGAACAGAAGTGTTTTGATCAGTTCAATGAAGCGTTGGGCACACCTTGAAACTTTATATGCTGAATCATTTTGCCAGTGTGGTGTGGCAAAGAAATAGTTCTCCACAAAATTACAATTCTGTCATGGTTTACTCTCCCTCATGTTGTTCCAAAGCTGCCTGACTTGTTTTCATCTGCGGAACACAAATACAGATGGCTTAATGAATATCTGGTCGGGCACATTTAATACAGTACAACTGCAGTATATTGTGACTTACTTGAACACATAGTAAAGCACTACAGTTTTAGCAAAAAAACATGTGTTTCACTGATTACTTTTCAAGCACTCCAACAGGTTGTGGTGAACAACAACAAAATACATTTTTGAGCAAGTACATAACCAGCCAGTGTTCAAAACTATCTGCTTGCCTTAGCTAGATTCAAAACGGTAAGCTCGTAATAATGTTTTTAATTCCAGTGGTACTGGTGGATTTCCGTGGGAAATTCGAGCATGTCTTTGCGTCATTACGTCACATCTGTCCACATAAAGAAGGAGTCTCGGCTAGTAGGCTATATTGCGTGTGAGGATGTTGGATATCTTGATATAATTAAACTTTTAATTTGATGGCGGATCCAGAGAGGTTCAAACGACAATCACCAGTGACAAGATTCACCCTTTGTAAAATGCAAAAACTTCGTTCGGACTTCGAGTGGCTACAGAAAAAAAGAGACTGCAACCGGCCCATGCGAAAACAAGGATAAATATCGGATCGCATTAATTGTAGTCACGCAATGCTGATGTTGTTAACATTACAATTTGAGAACAAAGTATAATTTGCACGGTTTTACGTGATATGAAGCGATCGTTAGATTTAATCAGCGTGATTTACTGCAATGTTTTTTCCCCTTAGTTGGTCAGAACAAAAGTGGATGATACTTACTTGTTCAGATGACATCTTCCGGTGAAAACTCTTATGTTGATCATACTTCCAAAAAGTATAATCTGTGATTGCGAATGCCAGGATCCACACCGGCGGCGACTGACAGCCACACATTCTCATCAAAACATTGGATTCATCCGCGCTGTGCCGTGCCGAGGCTTAACTCACGTAAAGTTGATAATTCCGCGAATGACTGCAATTGCAGACTTCAAACAGGAAAAGCTATGGACTGCAGCTTTAAGCAATTTTATGTGCAAGATGTCATCGTCTTCAGAGATTCACGTTTTTGTTGTTTACACAAAGAGCGTTTTCAAAAACGTGCAATTTGAAACCCGTTTTCAGGCACCCAAAACGCTGTTGTCGTGTAAACGAACGGCCAAAACGCATAAAAAGTTTTACGTTTTTTGTTAAAGACCTGGTCAGGGGGGTGTTGGGGGCGGGGCTTAATGGGCGTGGCTTGATATTGCGGGGCGGAGTATTTTAAACAAAATCCTAATATTAAACAGCCCAAACAAAAAGATGAACATACAAATGAATGAGAACAGAGTTATGTGAGAACGCTCAGAACTCATGATACATTTCAAAAAGCACAGCACACAAATCTGCATCTTATCTTATGATACTCAGTCAGGAGTGCCGATTCACACAGAAAGCATAATCTTTCAAAGCGAAAATGTAAGATGCCAAACACGGGCATGGAACGGGGGAAAAATGCAAGGTCTCGAGGTGCGTTTTCATTGAACTTATTTTAATTTGAGTGCTGCGTTTTGAGATGCTGTGTCATGCGCGAGAAGCGAGCGCAACAGATAAACACGCCTAATGCGTTCACACTGAAAAACATTGGAAAAGTAGCTGAGGGGAATGGAAAAACACGTTCTGTGTGAACAGCCCCTAATGCCAAAGAATGCTTTAATCAAGACATCTATATTTAGTTTTTTCACATGCATTAAATGAGTGTCAAATCATTTCTGAGATGCTTGTCCTCAAACAGTGTCACGTCACTCCATGCGAGATCGGCTTTTGCCTCATGATATATTCATTTCTTTTAAAGTCATAAAACCATATTCAACAACATATAAAAATGAAATATCTTTAGAGTAATTTTATAAAGGTAGAGGGTGTTCTTAAAAAACATGTTGAAAAACAAAAAGTTATTTAAATTCATGTAATCTTAAATTCCAATGTAGGCCAAATGAAGCAGCTGTCGTCAGCACCCTCAGCACCCCCTAGTTCTCGCGGCCATGTCTTTTATTATCCTCGAAGCTCGTCAGTTATGCGGTGATGTGCTAGTAAATTATTGTGGGGTAAATTATAATTGTAATGTTAATTTAATAACAAAAATTGCCCCCCGCAGTGCATGCCCTGCATGCCCGTCCGCTACGCCACTGTTACTGCCCAAGTCACATTATGAAAACAAAATGAGTTCTGAATGCCATTTCATGTTAACTAAAGCTCAGGGCTAGTAATAAGAAAGTAACTGGTTCGATCCCCACTAGCACTGCGTAGTAAACCATCACCATTGTGCCCTTCACTTAACCCCAGGTTTCTCCAGACAGATTGTATTGTAAATCACTTTGGATAAAAGCAGCTGCTAAATTAAGGATGGACTAATTAATGACTTATTAAGGATTAATTATGGCGGTGGAAGGGGTGGGGGGTTGGGGATACAAGCCGAGTGGAAGGGCAAAAGGTTAAATGAAACACAGCAAAAAAGATTACCTGTACATGGCCAAAAATGTTCTCCTTTTAGTCAGTTCAAAGGACACATGGCGGGCTTCATGCTGCTGGAGACAGGGGGCTGATATGCTGGTGAGTCGCCCAGACAACGTTTTTGGGCTGGAGTTTAAATGAGAGATGGGTGTACCAGAGCTTGTCTGTTGGCTTTCGGCTGGAGCTGACTCAAATCCATTTAACACCATGTCCATGGGAAGCCCAGGGTTTTCCTGTGGCGCTCGGATGGCTGTTTATACCCGTTTGAGAAGACAGGGTGGGGAAAGTCATGGGGAAGTCATGTTCTGCACTGCCCTTGAGTTTTCTCTTTACTTGCAAATGTACTCACAAGGATGTTAACGTGCACTAACAATGCGTGAACACAATACTAACCTCTTGTACATCACATTCTGACCCAGACAACCATAAAGCAAATCAGCCGAGACTTCCTCTAGCAGCGATTCTGTTAAGTGGAGCTATTTCATGCTGAGAGGCACAACAATAGCCTCTCTACTGCTGCCATCTCTTGTCGCTATGACATTTCCTTTGTGCTGGGGTTGTGTTTTTGAACTTGACCCTCAACCCTTCCTCCTTTGTCTGTAATCTCCCAATTCCCAAAGCATCTGTACACAGCCATGCTGGATGAGAGGCAGGGTCAAACATGGGTGAAAGCAAACTACTGAACGAAGAGAGGAAGAATGGAATATCGAGATAGACCCTTACTCATTCTCTCTGCCTCGTCCTTTTGTTTGTTTTATATTCTGGCTAATTTTATTATGCTTTCAGCCATATTGGTGACATTAGGGGTGGGCTGATTATTTTTTTTAAATGCATGATTATTTTTATCACTATTTTGGGTAATACTTTATTTTACAGTGTCGTTGTTACACATTACTGTACATGCAATTACTAAAACGATTGCTTTAAATCATGCATAATTACACGCAAATAATCCAAAACCTAATCCTAAAAAAAATAACCCTATAGTAAGTACATGTAGTTTATTATTATTACTCAGTACATAAATAGTAATTACACTGTAACGAAGACGCCTTAATGTAAAGTGTTACCCTATTTTTATCACTACTGCAATTATGTTCTGTATAGTAAGACTTGTTTCACAAGTAAACCTTTGACTCGCCATGACTTATAATGCAAAATCCTTATTTTAATTTTGGCATAAATTAATAAATTATGGCGGGTCAAATTCTTCATTGTTTTTAACTTGTGTGTTTATATATATGTATATGTATTAAAACAAAATTAATCCATAAAAAAATAACACATTTAAATCCATTAAATCCAGAATTGCAGATTTTTTTATTTGTTTTTATTAGTGCAAAAATACAAAACTGATCGCATCTGGGCCTGGCAGTGAGAGGGAGAATGAAGCTCTCTTTTTTTGTAGTTTGGATCAAATGTTTGGATCAAATGTTTGGATCAAATGTGTCACCTTATATTTTCACTCGCATTAAAAGTAAATGGAGTTTTCCAGCAAATCCTCTTAGCATGACAAAACACTGGGATTTTTCTTTCCCAACAAAAGGTCAGTGTAGTATTACCTTTTGACTTTCACTGAATGAGAAGAGTCTCCCTAATCTGGAATGTTATGGGAAATTTCAGGCTACTCTGCTGCCAAACAAAAACATTGAAACCCAATTCCCTGATTTGCATTCCAGTCTGAAACAGGAATCAAAGTCCAAGAGGAAAAAACAAACAATTATTTAGTCACACAATCGGTTATGGGAGAAAGGGATTAATTAATTATGGATCACAATTCTTCTCCACTCCCTTCCTTCACTTTTAATTGCAAAAGCATTTGGACTTTGCCAGTAATTATGTGGTAATTATCACGGATAGATTACAAACATTTGGTGCTGGATCCCATCAGGCTAATTTGAATAGATGCCTTCTTTTGCTTTTTAAAATGTTTAAATTATTTAATGTCAGTACTTTGCCTTTGTGCTAACTACTACATTGCTTACAGGCCGGTGCTGCAAGCCTCCCATTATCTCTAACTTGTTTGTGTCATACATACCGTAGTCTCTAAGTCTAGATTTTGCATGACTAGAATTAATTTCAGAAGTTTTGATTACAGAAATGAAAGATGGTTGTGTTAAAATGCTTGTTATCATATAGTCCCAGTGCAAAAAAGCAGCACAGTGGAATGCAAAACCCTTTCTCCTGTTTTGTTGTTGGCAGAGTATCTGAGGTATTAGCTGTAAAGGCACAGCCCTCTTCTGGAAAGCGGGGCGGGGAGGAACAGGTCATTTGCATTTAAAGATACATACACACAAACGAAAACAGCTTGTTTTTGCTTCCACCAGAAAGGGGCATTTTGGGCATGGCCTTTGGGGTATTTAGAGTTGAAACTTCACTGACACATTCTGAGGACACCTAAGACTTTTATTATATATTTTAAAAGGGGGCATAATTGGTCCCCTTTAAAGGTATAGGGCCCTATCTTACACACCCGGCGCAATGCAGCGCCAAGCGTGACGTAAGTGTTTTTTTCCTAGTTTCAGTCCGACGCAGTTATCATTTTCACGTCCTGTGCCACGTTGTTTAAATAGCAAATGGATTTGCGCCCATTTGTGCGCCCATGGGCATGCTGGTCTGAAAACGAGGTGTGTTCTGGTGCATTATTGGTGCGTTGCTATTTTGAGGACCAACTGAAACCAGGTCTAAAGTCAATGGCGCAATATTTTTTTGTTATTTAATTTTTTAATTTTAATTTATTTATTTTACATTTATTTATAAAGGGACCATGTACAATTTTTAACATAAAATTCACATTTCATGCATTGCACCGGATTTAGCCAAAGGCAAATTTTCGTCCGTAGTCCCCGGGCAGGTCAATTCTTACAAAACACAGAAAATACCTATATGTTCACATACAATAAATACATACACACATACTGTCAGGGCCATAAATGGCTATAAATAAATAAATCAGTCAGTCAATTTAACTACAACAGTCTTAATGGTTACATAGTTGGTTTGATTTAAAAAAAGATTTGAACTTAAATTTAAAAAGACCATGAGTTTTACACCCTTTTATGTCCTCTGGAGGGCATTCCACTGGTTAGTGGCTTTCACTGTGAAAGATGATAGCCCAAATGCAGAACGACGAAAGGGAACTAAACAATTATCATATGCGATAGTCTGGTCGATCTCACAAAAGTTTCACAGCGAAGATGAATAAAGTCACGTAATACAGAAGGAGCCAGACCGTTTAAAATGTCATGTACCATACACATGCTTGAATACAGTCTAAAATTGTCAAAGTTAAAAAAAATTATATGTCTCTATGATCCTACAAGAATGAAAATGGTTAGGTTTTTTATCTAAAGTTTTTAACGTCTGTTTATATAGCGATTTCAAGGGTTTAATAACAGTTTCACCAGCTTGACCCCAACATGTCAAACAATAAGACATGTGAGAGAAGATTGTAGCATGCATCAGAGCCTTAGCTACATCAAAAGAAAGACAATGGGCCCTATCTTGCACCCAGCGCAATTGACTTTGTACACCGACGCATGTATCATTCCTATTTTGCAGCCGCGCAAAGCACGCTTTTCCCTCCACAGAAGCACGTCGCTAAACTAGGGAATGAACTTGCGCTCCCTGGGCGGTTCAGCGCAAAAAAGGAGGCGTGTTCCGGCGCAAACGTTCCTTCATGATATTTTGATGGTTTAGAAAACAATTGCGCCACTAACCAGGAAAAAATTGTTTAAAGTCAATGGCGCATTGCGCATGTTATTCATATGCTATTTTAAGGGCGCATGCTTGGCCATAATCAATGTAGCGTGTGCACAACGCGCACTTTGATTCTCTCTCTCATCTACACAGAAGCAGCAGTTTTCATTTTTGCAAATCATACATTAATACGATAGATAGATAGATAGATAGATACATAGATAGATAATCCGCCGTTACAATAGCAATCCGCTATGGAAAAAGCGCGTCTGCTCTTAAAGGGAATGTGAGATGTCGCTCTGATTGGTTTATTTCACGTTACGCCCGAACCACACCTTATGAATAATGAACTACTTCAGACCAACCCATTTTAGATTTGCGCCTGGCGCAAGAGTCATTTATCCCGCCGGGAAAATAGCAACAGCGCCCAAGACCCGCCCACAAAGTTATTTGCGCTTTGCGCTTGACACTTGCGTTTCAGATCGTTAAAATAGGGCCCAATGTCTAATTTGTCTGAAGTTTGCCATATTGTATTTAATATTCCTCACCATTTTCTTTACATGTTTTTTAAAACTAAGATTATAGTCCAATATTAAACCAAGATAATTGAATTCATTAACTATTTCTATCTTTTCACCATTAATAAATATGTCAACATCAGGAGATTTAACTTGTTTTTGTGAAAAAAATTCCTTTAGTTTTGCTAATATTCAAGCTAAGACATGATTGTTCCAGCCACTGTGTAACTCTTTCAGTAGCAGATTTTAACTTCTCAGCTGCTAATTCAGCTGTTCTCGCATGTGTAAAAATCACAGTATCATCAGCATACATTTGTACTTGAATCCCTTCACACTGTTGCGGGAGATCATTAATATATAAACTAAATAGTAAAGGACCTAGTACTGATCCTTGGGGTACACCCATTGTATAATGCAAGTTGCTAGACTTACATTTGTAAGTTAGTACTCTGCGCCAATAGGCGGGTCCTCAACACGCGTACACTCTGCTTATTAAACACACAGGGATGCACAGCAGCACACAAACATGCCAAATATTTAAAATAAAAGGATTACAATGTAAAATATTATGATTGTGTACATAAAGATATGGTGGAATCCGGCTTGTCCCGTAGATGGTCTGTTTGCGCACTTTTACCTCGCGCATGAGCAGTTCCGTTTGCGCTCTGGAGACGCGTTCGGTCTTTCCACTATCAAATTCTGTCTTGTAAATAGCGAATCTGCCATGGCGCGAGCACAACTGGCATTTAAAGAAAATGGGAGATGAGACTCGATTGGTTTAACGCACGTAAATCCCAAAACACACCCATTACTCATTATGAGAATACGGACGATCCTTTTAGACCATGCGCCTGCGCGCCGACCATTTTTCCTGTCGTTAAACTAACAAAAGTGGATTCGGACACGCCCTAAGTGAACTTGCATTAGACCATGCACTTAGATCGTTAAAATTGGGCCCATAGTGCGTAATCTCTACTACACAAGCATCAAAGAGAGTTGCAAAAATGGTGTTTGTTTGTGTGAGAAAAAAATAAGCCAAATATGGTCAAATTATTTCAGAAATGTAATTAAATATTAAACATTTAAAAAGCAATTTCGTTTCACCGTATAAGCTGTATAACTGTTGAGTTGTCATCTTTTTTGCACTTTTTCTCACTTCTCACATTTTGTACATTCCTGTTCTTGCTTATTAATAAATGTTCACCTTTTGATAATTAATGTTGCCTGTGTTGTTATTCTGTGTGTGATTTTAATTCCCTGGGTTTTTGACCCAGTGCTGGGTTGCCAAAAATGGCTTTTCAAACAGGTTTCCATAACACTTCCCCTTTTGCCTGGTTGGGATCACTTTTATGTTTGACTCACCATATAATGGGATAGAAAAAAACTATTATGTTATTCAAAAAGTCACTAATTAAAAAAATTAGCTCTTTTATTGTAGAGCAAAGTAAAAAGAATGTTATTGATCAATTAATCAATGCTAATTGCATAGTTCACCCAAAATGAATGAATGAAAGTTTAGAAAAGTACAAATCACATGTACTGAACACAAAACATTCAGAATGCATGGATAGGATAGAAATATTGTGGAGAACAAGAAGAGGGGGGAGCGAATGTTTTTGAGCTGTGCCACAGTCTCACATGAGAAGTGATGTTTATGAAGGTCTGTTACGGCACTAATGGGGGCTGTCTTTGATGAGACACTACAGGGGGAGAAAGTGAGAGAGCTGTCATGCAGGAACAGACACTTATAGTGATTGGTGTTGCTATTACCCCTCAGAACAGGAGATGAGCGGAGGTAAAACACAGTGGAGGGCTGCTAAGAACAGACGCTCGTACATGCACTCTGCATGTGTGAAGTAATGACAAACCCATGCTGTCAGGACACTTTAGTACTGCGTGAAGTACTTTACTAATGTGATGTTTTTCAGTGGCCTACTTGAGATGCATCCTGTTGCAGCTAATTTCTATAATTTGCCATGTGTTAAAGGGGTTATATCATTTTCAATCAAATCATCCTTGATCTGAGGAGAGGAGTTGCATAATTTTCCCCTGAAGCTACTGAGCATCTGTGTTTTCTCTAGCTCCAAGATACCATTCCAAACCATTTTCGTTCTTTGGGGTTTCTAAGGCAAGACACCTTAATAGGGTAAAACTTTTAACTAATAGATATCACCATAATTTCCAAGTCGATTAATCACAATACGGTAAGACAGACCGTTGTTTTCTGAAACGCTATGTCTAAATATGCAACTGAGGCATTATATAATCTAATATGCACTATTTGCATACGTCTTCAGAAATCTTAACATTGGATAAAGCCACGTTCAGAATTTTTGTTTAATTTTGTTGACATATTAGAGGTATTTTTACAAAGGGTATTTATCTCTCTATAAATACTGTCAATAGGCGCAAATTTTCACCATGTTTTTTAAAGTGATATATATGATATATGAATAAACCCCTCAGTGAAAAGCTTTCGAATATAGATAAAACTAAAGTTTGGTGTACAGTATGTAAGTGCTACTGAAATGTAGATTTTTGGCTCTGTGCATATCAGAGAAAACTCAATTTGAGAAAATGGCATTTAAAAACAAGATTTGTATTTGAAATGTACAGATGCAAATAGATAAAAAGTAATAAAACAAATATTTAAAATGTGTTTTTTGGATGTTTTCTTTTCATTAGTCCAAAAAAGACGTCATGGAAGCAAAATATCCCCAAATCTCAAAATTGACCAGTGCATGAAAAGTAAGTTTCCCAGCAAATCGGCCTTTTTGAAAGTGTTCCTAAATGTAGATGTTCTCTTCCACTAGTTTGATCATCTTAACCATAAATAGTGCACCAGTATTTTTCTCCATTTGTACATTGGAACCTGAACTATAAAAAAATACTAAAACTCCAAACACTTTTTTTTTTACTCTGAAGATTCCTCTGTGCCTCAAGGAAGAGGTGCATGCAATAGATGTCTGAATTCTTACAGGAAGGACAATAGGGAAACCGGGATTTATGGAGTTCCAACATGGGCAAAATCACAAAATGTTGGTTTAGATTTTTCACTCTGCCAAGAGTAGACTTGGTCAATTCTTGCAATTCTTTATCCTTTATAAGAGGATGTTTTCTATAGTTTTAATTTAATAGATAAAAAAAATAATTTGAGGTGAGTGCACGTGGGTTTATGTGGGTTTGAGCTTGATTGTGAGAAAATGAATGTGTATTGGAGCTTAATGTTCTTGAGGGCTGAAGGATTTTATTTCTATATAAACTATATAAGTGAGAGTCAGAGCTCTAACACACCTCCCTCTTAATTGGCACTGCCCGCTTCGTCTCTTAACTACTAAGCCAGATTTGGATCTGATCCACACACACACACACACACACACACACACACACGGTTCACATATATGAGAAAATACTTCACCATGGTAACAAGACAGCTTCAACCTTGATCTTGATTTTCAGTCTGTATGTCTTGTAAATCAAGTGCAAATTCCGTCAAATATAAAACCCTTCCAGAATAATAAAGCTCATCTTTTTGTTACTGCTGCATCACTCACTCATAAAAGAATGTAAGTATTTTTCCTTTTGTTCATTGCTTGAATAAAAGGTTGTAATGTTTTGGTTCAAGGCATTGAGTTTTATTTTATTTTTGGATGAAATTGAAATTGGAAGTTTCTGCAGTTGTGGAAGTACAGAGTCTTGCACGTTATTTTTTTCTCCGTACCCCACAGAATTCACAGAGGACAACATCCATTTTAAAATGGAAATTAGCATGCAAATGAATGTTTTGTGAGGTGCATCATGTGATGGATTTGACAGAATGTGTAGTTTCTTATAATCATTTTCTCTAGTTACTCAGAAATTGGTTTCCATCATAGCGTGACCTCTCTCCTTCGCAATGCACTTCCTCTGCGCTGCTGTTTACTGTTTCCTGTGTGTATAGAACCAAATAATTAGCATTTATTTAGGGAACTGGTTGGGGTTGCACAGCCATTCATAATTTCTTACTTAAATTGGAACGTTAAGTCCACACTAGAGGGTTAGCAGCTACTAGCTAGTTTGTAACTAACTCTGCCTTTATTCCGTTACACCATTTGTTCTTAGGGCAGAACGTAGCTAGTAGGTAATGTGCAGCCTTCAAATACATTACCAGAAGTTGTTGAAATGCTGTGAATTTCAGGTTATTCTTCATGCTGCAACCGGCCCCTGCTCTCTGAAAAAGGTTGCGCTGTAAGGAGCCATTTTTCTTGTAAATGAACAGCAGCTGGAGTTTGGAAAGTATTGTCTATATATTGTGTGCATATGCTGTATATGATGAAGTTTCAGAAGTACAATGTAGGACACTTTGTAATCATGGATTTTAAATTGGCGTGTCAGAACAGAAGCATAATCTTTAATTAGTTGTGGCAAAAGCCAGACCAGAAATGTCAAACTAATTAAGGAGAATTGAATTCTGGGCAGTGTGTTGATACAGTAAGGTCTTTGAGGAATGCATACAATTTGTCATATTTGCCAAAGCTGATTGTTCATGCGTGCACATGAAATTGTTTGCACTAAATATTGTACAAATAACATTGGCATGAATGGTGCATAACAAATGCAAAGCTGTTCCGCTAAAACAAAACGAGTAAGAATGCAAATGGTTAAGCTGTGTATTAACATTTCAATAGGTGAGGCCCAATGTTTGCATTATCAGCTCTTTTTTATTTTCTTATTTTTTTTGTCTAATTATATCTTTGGGGGCTTTAAAGTTTATTTGTATACAGTAAATGAAAATATTACAAGTTAGGGAGAGATACAATGAGCACATTTACATGCACATCAATAAGCTGATATCTCACAAAAATAAGCTCATTGAAATAACCCATTGTCCTGGTGTACCTTCTAACCAGTATCCGGTAGTGGAAGTTGTTCACAAGATTAATAAATCAGGTTATGTCACGGATGGGTAGTGATGTCAAAACATAATAATTTGTGTATCTGACTGAGTATTCAATTAGTTATGTCAGTTGTGAAGCATTAAAAACAAAAGAGTGTTCCTACGTATACTTTTTAACCACAATTGTTCGTCTTGTGCTGGTCTGCGACTCGCCACGCATTGCGTCATCACGTTGGAAAGGTCACGAGTCACGTCATCTTTCTAAGTTATTTGTCTGTGTACTCCGGTTCAAAAAGGTAGGGAAGGGCCAAAAATTCCATCTCCTTTTCTCTTCCAACTTCAGAATCGTCCGACATCTTTGTTTTAATTTATTATTTTTATTTTCTTCAAATTTTCGTGAACTTTCCAACATGATGACGCAATACGTGGCACATCTCAGTGACCTTTCCAATGTGATGACGTAATACGTGGCGCGTCGCAGACCAGCACAAGACGAACAATTGTGGTTAAAAAGAATATAATTAAATTTTTCGCTAGATAAGACCCTATTCCTCAGCTGGGATCGTGCAGAGCCCTTTGAAGCACTTCAGAGCCCTTTGAAACGGCATTGATTTGAACTTCAACATTATGGTTGCCATTGAAGTCCAGAAAGAAGAAAGAAATCATGAACATCTTGGACGGCATTGGGGTGAGTAAATTATCAGGAAATTTTCATTTTGAGCTGAACTAATCCTTTAAGCTGTTAATGACCCACTCCGATAAAGGTTAAACCACAGTCACACGTTTACATGACTACATGCATTGTCGGCTTATTAAGTATAATCTGATTAAAGGGATAGTTCACACAAAAAATGTAAGTTTTGTCATCATTTAATCTCCCTCTTGAGGTATGAGTTTCTTTGTTCTGATTTTTTGAAGAATGTTGGTAACCAGACAGTTGACGTTAACCATTGACTTCCATAGTAGGAAAAAAAAAATTAGCTACCATCAACTGTTTGGTTACACACGTTTTTCACTTTATCTTCTTTTGTGTTCTGCAGAAGAAAGAAAGTCATGCAGGTTTCCAATAACATGAGGGTAATTAAATTATGACAGAATACATTTTTTGATGAACTATCGCTCTTTCAACATTAGAGAACGAAATGTTTTGGTGATATTATCATCCATTAGATGAAAAATCGAAAGTTTGATCGCTTTGAAAAGTAGCAGTGCACTTGGCAAGCACCACTAATTAGTATTGACCTCAGGAAGTACATTTCTGTTTCCTAGCCATACGTGCACTATATAAATTAGGGATCAAATATACATACTGCGTGTTTAACTTATGAGCATCATCAACATTCATGTCATAGACTGCCTATTTATGATTTTCCAGGGTACCATTTAGTTCTGGATCTGATCTGTTGCAGCCCTAATATGTCTCTATTAGTTGTAATGAAACACGGTAATGTTTGACAGCACAGTGGGCAAGAGCTCATTTCATCTAAAGGCTTCAAAGATGGCTAGATCAAGAGATGGCGCAGAGAAAACTAGACGTTTCTATGAATATATGAATAGCATTTAAAGGGGAATGAGTTCAGTTTGAAGGAAATATGTTTCTGACGATTGTCTGCGGCGTTCCACTTCTGCGTTATTAGATTTTTCCCCCCTTTCTAGTGCAGGCATTTCATTATTGTAAAGGATGTTGTAATGTTGTCATCAACACAAAACAGTCATAATTACTACAAATGTTATCATTACCATTAGAAATACTGCGATACTTCAGATATCTGCCATCCCGTCTCCGTTTGCGTTCCGTTCTCGCCATTTATGTCTTCGCCATTAGGACCACAAGGAAAGTCACTATAGTTGGTGCATCTGTATAAATATTGAGATTCTTGCCTAATACGCACTGCTGATGTGACTATGGCCCTAAGAACTACACTGTTTTGTGTATGTATATGTGTATTGCTCTTGCAAGAGATCAGTTGATAGCTTTTTAACAGATATTTTGTTTACTATCTTGTTGATTTGGTCCACTAGGTTTGATACTGCAGTTCTGAGTGTGGAAACAGTATTTGAAAGCCCCATTTGATCTAATGAAGAGGCATCACACTGTCAGAATGAAAACCTCAGTTTGAAATCTTGAATGCTTCTCACTGAAAGCATCCACCTGTGACCCACCTTTACTGAAAGTCTGCTTCTGTTTTCTGCAGGAGACCATCATGGTCATTCCTTTAAAAATGAAAAATACTA
>FLSR01000530.1:123092-134874 GCA_900092035.1 Leuciscus waleckii
GCTTAAAAAATTGTAAATTACTAAAACACCCTAATGTATTAAATATTATCCTTTCATTATCCAAAAAAAAAAAAAAGAAAAAAAAGAAAAAGACTGACTATTATTATGAAATAATATTATTTTATTATTTCATATGTGAGGCTTTACACGGTTAGCCATATTATGTTTTTGTCCAATGTTTAGTGCAGTTTGGATGTAAAATCTATGGTTTTACCATGACCTATTAACGGGATAGGGATAGTTCATCCTGTAAGGAAAATTAAGTAATAATTTACTCACCTTGGTGTTGTTCTAATGCCATATGCCCTTCTTTCTTTTACGGGCCACAAAAGGAGATTATCATTATTTTTTAAAGTTCAGTTCGCGCTCGTCCATATAGCAGAGAATAGTCTGTTCA
This sequence comes from Leuciscus waleckii, assembly GCA_900092035.1. NCBI lineage: Eukaryota > Metazoa > Chordata > Actinopteri > Cypriniformes > Leuciscidae > Leuciscus > Leuciscus waleckii. The sequence goes on from FLSR01000530.1 coordinate 123,490, forward strand.
CTAGAAATCCCCAAAAAGTATCTGTGTATTTTCTTCACTGAGTCAAATATCACCGAACCGGAATTCTGTTTGTCTGATGACAGTCAGAATGACAATTGACGGATATATTCACCTCAGAGAAGAAGATACATGGGTTGTATTTCATGTCACGTTTTTTATTTAATCTTGATTTCTTACAACTTGTGTGCTTTTTCCGGGTGAGACGGAATAAACTGCGGCGCTGAGAAGATCAACGGCTAAGTTCAAGAATTTTGTTAAATAAAACATTACATTTCGGTTTGTTTAACCAAACCCTATCATATGCCCCCAGAACACTTGTAATATATATCCAAAGCGACTTACAAATGAGAACAATAGTCTGCTAAATGAATAAATGTAAATGTGAATATATATATAGCACTTGTCCCATGGGATCATTCTGTGATAATTTTGCATCTTTTTTAAAAAGCTTGCTGCTGGTCGCTATTCACTGCCATTATATGGATGAGTGTTAGCGGGACATTTTCTAAAATAGCTACTTTTGTTGTCCATAAAAGAAAAAGGTTCTAATATGTATCATTTAGGTACTAATGTAAACTTTTGGTACAAATATGTACAGTACCTTTAAGGTACTAATATGCATACTTTAGGGGTACAGCCTCAGTGACAGCTTTTGTACCTTTTGTATCTCTTTAAAACCATTCTCGGCTAGATTAACTAATTTATTGCGAACAGAATCAAATCAAGTCCCAGAAACAGTGTGATCTCCTCTAAAAGCAGCAGTATCTGTAAGTGTTGTGCATTGTGTGTGTTTCAGACGAGTGCGGTGCTGTGTTCAGGTGGATGTGCTCTGCTGGCGGTCAGCTCCCTGTTGGCCATCATCACCATCTTCCTGCCCGGTGGAGCCTGGGAGAGGAGGATCTGCACATTGGCAGGATACATGCAGATGGCTGCAGGTTAGTGTCCAGCTTACTATCTGACTTCTGATCAGCTCTTAAGCGCCAACCCCTAGAGGAACCATGCTGAGTAGCATTACATGACTGATCCTAGTCAGTTAAACCCTAATCCGAGCTTGAGACGGGACCCCCATAGACCATCTGAGGTAGGCCTATACTGCACACAGAAATGGCGAGAGCTTACCAAAATCTATGCAAGACTTGTAAAACCCCAACATATCTCTTTCCCACACTGCGCTTTGAAGAATGGCTTGACTTTTCCATTTGATACACACACAACAGCAGAGATCTTCAGAAAGGAGCAGAGACCTTCCTTCTCTCACCTCCCGCTCAAATATCATGTGATACACTCTGGAGCTCTGCTAACTGCTTTGGGCGTAACATCTGAATTCTGTTGTGTTCACATTTGAAGTGTATTGTTCATTTTTTGGCAGAGCAGGGGAGGAATGATACAATTTGATATGCCGTGATATGAAGCACTTTAAGCTGAATTTAGGTGCTGTTTCATATTAGAAATGCAAAGATTCATGTTTCACCTTCATTAAATTGCATGAAGGAGTTTATTCAAACACTATTTGCAATCCAGATCCCTTCTGGGGAAAATAACAGGTTAAGCTGGTTTCTGCAATATGGTTGCTGGTCCAAGGTGGTCTGCCAGTTCAAACCAAGGCTGTGACATATCAAGCCAGAGTTGGGCCAGTGTTCTACAGTTCTACACAGTCAGCACAATAGGCACCCTGTTGGCAGCTTTTTGTCCAGTTGAGCATGTTGAATCGTTGTTAGTAAATGAGAGAAATCTTTCTGGTGTGCGTTTTCCATACAACAACGTCACTCGCTGCTTAACTACCATAGTACGATGCATCGTTGAAGAAATCAACTAGCTAGTCATTACTGTTTCCCGAAACCGGATTGTCGCATATTTGTCGTTCAACCACATTGGTTAATGGTGTTAAGTAGGTGGTGGAGTAATAACTTCTTTTAATGAACCTGTTTGAGATTGAATTAATGCTATGTCTTGCTGTAAATTACGGACATGGTATTTGAGGGCTAATTCTCTTTTTTTCTCAGTTATATTGCTTTATTTCCAGATTCAATCATAGGCTCGTTCTTACGTACTAGAGCATGTACGCACATGCGCACTATTCAAAAACGACGCTTTAAATCTCTTGACAAACTAAAATACATTTGTATGTTTTCTAAATAAAAGATATAGATTGTATTGAATGTCAGCTTGCTTATTTGGCTCAAAATGTATTGAGTCCACATGTCATGCAAATTAGAAACTATGCTTCTAACCACAGCTCGAGAGCTGTCGTTCCAACTACACAACTTTGCGATGCTGTTTGCGAATGTTCGTTGGAACTATAGTTTCGGGAAACACTGACTCGTTGAATGCTGATAACGACAGACTTGCGACCATATTGGCTAACGATGCTTTTGGGAAACACGCTCCTGTTTAGTTCCTGTCTTTATGAAGCCCCTCCTTCTGAAAAGCACAATATGCTCTGATTGGTCAACTGGACATGTTGTCAACAGATTGGTCAACTGTTGTGATTGGTCAACCAATCATGTTTGGGAAATGTCCCGCCCCTTACTATAACACAAGTTTCAACATACTACTAACTAACTCAACCAGGCCTCGCCCCTTTTTTGGAATATGCATTGGGAGGGAATTATCAAAATTAGGAATATTGTGACGTGTATGTTCCCAGAAGAAAACTCAAGACTACAATAGAGACGTTTCAGGGAGTTCAGAAACCGAGACACTGATACAGAGAATAACTGCCTTTGGAGTGACTTTGTGCTTTGTAACTTTGCAGACCTTTTTCATGCTCAACCAGCAACATTACACACTAAAGAAGGATGAAAATGTAAAAAAGTATACATCCTCTTTAAAGGAATAGTCTGAAAATGTGTATTCTGTCATTATTTACTCACCCTAATGTTGTTTCCAAACCTGTAAGACTGACTTTCTTCCATCAAATACAAAAGGAAGAATTTCAAAAAATTCTTTTTTCATGCAATTACAATGAAAGGATACTGAAACTTTTAAGCTTCAAAGACGACACAAAAGCACCATAAATTAATCATGATTGTGGACCATAAACTATATTTCAGGATGTCTCAAGTCTCAAGTAAATAATAGGACCATCAGTGTTTCCGTTGCTAATTTTTGTTCTCATAACCATGTTCGAATTTTGCCTCTGAAAGGAAAATCATAATCTAACTTCACATTTGAAAAAAAAAAAAAAAAAAGGATCTCCAGGGACCTTTCAGAAAGAAAAAAACATGTTGCCTTTGGCTTGCTCAGTTGGGGATATTTTGGGGATATTTCATTTAATTTTATCAATCAATAAATTCCTGTTGAAACAAACTTTGTTGTATTATTTTAATTTAATACTGTGAAGCTGCTTTGATGCAATCTGTATTGTGAAAAGCGCTATACAAATAAACTTGACTTGACTTGACTTGACTTCTTTATACTTAACAACACCATACGGGATCTACTTGCACAAAAGCAATGACAAGCACTCATGCTAAATAAATATGTTTATATGCAAGATACATGTATATTGGGAGCACTGATTTCCAATTTGTCCTTGATATTTTTGAGGCCTTGGAAGGTTTTATTGGATGTGGGAATACTGTATATTTAAATGCTTGTTTTAATTAAGCCTTTGGGCTCTACATTGATCATTACAGAGAAACCTTAAATAATTTTAAAATAAGTGCCTCGCACTGATTTATTCCCGTTCTAATTAGAAAGTAATGATATTTCCATAAAACTACTGTAATAATGGAGAATGTAAAAGGGCACAGGCTATAATGGACTGCATTGGTATTCTCTAAGCACTGACTGAAGCATCTTTTCAAGGGTAAGACACTAGAAATCAACCTCATCTCAGATAGATGCCTTCATCCAAACAAACATGCCGTGTTCTTAAAAAGAAGAGGCTCACAGCAAGTTTTCGTTCTAAAATGTTTGCCGAATAAACTTTTTGAAGAAAGTTTTCTGCTCTAGTGGGAGAAAGTTTAGAAATTAATAAGCCTCTAAAGTTTGTGCATGTTTGCTTGAAGTCGAAAGACATACTTGATGATTTTAAATATTTCATGTGCTGTTTTGCTCAAAGAAAGCGTTCTCTCATCATTGCTTTTAAAGTAGCAGTTATTTTCCGTCAGTCAGACTGTCAGACTGAAATAAACTACAGTATAAAACAGATGTAATTCGACGAGAATACTCCAGGTCAGTGATTCCCATCCAGGGGCCTGTGTACCTCAGGAGGGGGTTTTGAATTCACCGTTAGAACATTTCTCTACAATGACCCCCTTAACTGTTAAAACTTGTGAAAGACAAACAAGCTCAGCTGTCTTATTATAGGGAGCTACTTCATGAATCTTTTTTCATGGACAGTATCGGTTATTTTGTGTGAGTGATATAATAATAATGCCAATGAAGACCATAGGCTGGCATTATGCAAATTTGTTACAAACCTACGCACGTTCACGCAGAAGAAAGACTGGAATTACTGACGAGTCATTTCAGGCATTTCATAATCGGTTGTTTCTTTTGAGAGACAGACAATAAGCCTTGCATTTTGATCTTTGAAACTTTGCAGGCCTTTTACATTCACAAGCAGCAATATTAAACTATTATTGTTATAAAGTGGTTTGACATCAATTTTAAGAAGCGGCATGAGTGCTTTGTTTATGCAAAAATAAATAAAACGTACTTTACTTGCAAAATATTAATCTTAAATTAATGTCTTGCATAACTGCATGCGTCATGGTACTCTCGTGAATGCAGGTTGGAGATTAATAGATTGTAAATAAAATAGTGGTTATGTTTTTTGTTTTGTTTTTCGCATACAAAGCAAGCTCTCGCGTCGCTTCATTAAAATTGAGGTTAATCCTGTTATGAGGATGCGAGGAGATGAACCCAAATGCAGACAGTTTATGATGAACAAGGTTTATTGGTACAAAAACAGGAAAACAAAACCCACGAGGGGGCAAAACATGGACCGGGCAAGGGATCTTAGGCAGACAAGACTAAACTATGACTAGACAAATAAACACTCTCACAATGACAAGACTTTCCACAAGGTACTCACAGGTACGATTAACACTCAGATAGGAATCACAATGAACCGACACAGGACAGCAAACACAAGGGGATTAAATAGGGAGAAACTAATGAAGACAGCAGGTGACACAGGTAAAGCAATAATGACAAAACGAGGATAACAAGGGGGCTTTCTGTTGAAATGCATTTGTTTTAATTAAAATATAGGTTTAAAATTCAAGATTCAAAGCTCATAAGCTGTTGATGCTCTTAGGATTTATTGTTTAAAAAAGGAGAACTAATAAAAGTTTTACCCCAAAATATGTTTGTTTGTTTTCTCACTATAGAAACTTTTTGTCGCCTTGCAGAAGTGGAAACCAGTTATTATAATGAAAGGATGTGTGACATACACTTTTATGTAAACTGAGCCAAAATTGGATGCCCTCATTTGTGTGACATCATGTAGGTGGACGGGCAGGCATCAAACAGGACGTTGACCCTGAAATGCATGAAGTAAGGAAAATGACAAGCTTTTGCTAGTTTTCATAATACGGTCACAAACCTTTTTAGTTCCATCGACCAAACTGGTTATTTTTGTTGCTGTTGTGCATCATATTCATGTTTCCATCAAAGGTTTGTGTCAAATAGTTATGACCATTTTATGACCTTATGAATGTGTGTGTGTGTGTGTGTGTGTGTGTGTGTGTGTGTGTGTGATTGTTAGCATTATGATATATACATGATGCAAATGAAGTTTGAAGAAGTAATTTGCTTTGAAACAAACTTGAGTAAACAATGTAAGAGTGAGTGGAGAGAATATTGAATCAGTCAGTGACCTTTCTCTCACTCTTTAGTTGAGTCCCTGATAAATGTATGCCCTTCTTCAATGCCGAACTTGTAAGACATCTGAGAGAATTCGCCTTGACTCAAAACTGAAAAGGTAAAAAGAAACGATAAATGATGTAAGATGTTTACAGGAATGTCTTGATGGAAATATTGAGTTGCGTGATCTGCTTTCCTCAGGATGTTATTTTTAGTTGAGCCGTTTTATGGATGTCCGTCTGCCCTCCTGTGTGAAATGAAATAGACGGTCACAGAACACAGTGTCCAATGAGTGTCAACCAGGGATGGATGGTCTCTCTGTGTGTATATGTGTGTGTGTGCATATATGTGTGTGTGCCTACTTCACCAAATTTTGACAAACTTGTACCCAAAAGTGAGCTAAACCCGACAAAATGTCAAAATGTGTTAGGTTATAGTGTTTATACCCAGCTGTATGAAACAATAGAAGTCAATGGAATATTTACCATTAGCTACCAAGTAAATGTGTGTGTGTGTGTACTATACTTAACTATATTTTGGGGACAAATTTGTACCCAGAAGTGATCAAAATCTGACAAAATCTCTAAAAACCTCACTTTAGGGATGTCCTCATTTGTAAATATGGTATAAAAATAAAGTAATTAAAGTTTGTTTAAAAATGTAAAAATGCAGAAAGTGTAATTAAAGTTTGTTTTTTTTTTATGTAAAAATGCAGAAAGTTATCTGTGATGGGTAGGTTTAGGCCAGGGTAGGGTTAGACGTGTGTGTGTGTGTGTGTGTGCTCTTCTGGGTGAGGGTGCATGTGAACTGGACACACTACAGCTTAGACCTATTTGCAGCTTCTCCAAAGATATAGAGACTGAGAGAAAGAGACTAGATACAGAGATAGAGACTTCCAGCTCACTTTGAAACATTCATTGTATGGCAATCTCTTTCCCTCGTTCATTTGACAGGGTTTTTGTTTCTGTGCTGGACTAAAGCTCCAGTCGAGTCTTGTACTCAAGCACTCAGTCATGGATGCCAATATTTCTACCTTCATCTCAGGAATTAAACATCTGAACTTGAATGATTTCACACTTAGCCTAACCGTACCCAAGTATATTTTTTGGTCACTACATTGTTTGTATACAGTATTTTGCCTTATTTTGTAGGTTTAATCAACTAACTACAATTCAACATTTTATTAAAAAAAGTAGGGATGCACCAATATTTCAAGTGTGGCCGATAATGATAATTAGCCGATTACGCTAATAATAATTTTCATGTTATGGTCAATAAATGATAAATGGCTTATATTGAGAAAGTATTCAAACCCCTTCATTTTTTTCAAATTTTTATTTTGCTGCCTTATGTTAAACTACTTTAAATAAAAACATTAATCTACACTCCATACCATACTGACAAAGCAAAAAACAGATCTCTGACAATTTTGTTAATTTATTCAAAAGGAAAAACTGGTTACATGGTTAAAGGACCTTTACAGCCTCAAGTCTTTTTGGGCATGATGTGATAAGCTTTGCACAGCTGCTTTTGGTGATTTTCTGCCATTTTCTCCTATCCTCTCAAGCTCTGTCAGGTTGGATCGTGAACGTTGCTGGACAGACATTTTCAGGTTTCTCCAGAGATGTTTGATTGGGTTCAAGCCCAGGCTCTGGCTGGGCCACTCAAGGACATTCACAGAGTTGTCCATAAGCCACTCTTGCATTGTCTTAGCTGTGTGCTTTGGGTCATTGTCCTGTTGGAAGGCGAACCTTCTGCCCAGTCCGAGGTTCTGAATGAGGTTCATTAAGGCTAACGCTATATTTTGTTGCGTTTAGCTTTCGTTCTACTCTGACAAGTCCCCCAGTCCCTGCCGCTGAAAAACCTCCCCACAGCATAATGCTGCTACACCTACACTTTACTGTCGAGGGAGGGTGTTGTGCAGGTGATGAGCAGTGCCTGGTTTCCTCCATACATGATGCTTGGAACTGAGGTTCATCAGACCAGAGAATATTGTTTCTCACAGTCTGAGAGAGTCCTTTAGGTGCTTTTTTGCTATAATTCCAAGTGGCTTTTCATGTGTCTTCATTGAGCAGAGGCTTGATCGGTGGAGTGTTGCAGTAATGTTTGTCCTTATGTAAGTTTCTCCCACCTCCATATGATGATGGAGCTCAACCAGAGTGACCATCATTTTCTTGGTCACCAAGGCCCTTCTCCATCGATTGCTCAGTTTGGCTCTAACCTGGTCCTGGTTGTTCCAAACTTCTTCCCTTAAGAATAATGGAGGCTACATGCTCCTGTGAACCTTCAATACAGCAGGATTTTTTATTTATTTTTTGTTTTCCCCCAGATCTGTGTCTTGTTACAATCCTGTCGCTCAGACAGTTATTTTGACCTCATGGCTTGTTTTTTGTTCTGATGTGTATTTCAGCTCTTAGACCTTTCTTAGACTCTTAGAAAGGTGTGTGCCTTTCCCAATTATACCCATTCAATTGAATTTGCCACAGGTTAACTCCACTCGAAGTAACATCTACAAGTGAAATTGAAATGCCCTTGAGCTAAATTTCAAGTGTCCCAGAAAAGGCATGAAAACTTATGCAATGTAATTATTTCAGGGTTTTTTTTTTTTTTTTTATACATTTGCAAAATATAAAAATATTTTTTTTTAAATTGCTTTGTCATTATGGTGTATGGACTGTAGATTAATGTGAAAAAAATCATTTAAAGTAGTTTAACATAAGGCAGAAATATAACAAAATGTGAGAAAATATGAAAGCAACTGTTTGTTTAACAATTATCTAATTTACTTATCAACAAAGGTTTATTTTCGAAGGTTTGTCTATCTTACTTTTGCTGTTGTTGTTGTTGTTGTTGTTACATAAACTTTGTGTGCTCTTTGTGCATAAGTGCACACGTCTGGTCTTTTGACAGCACAGTGGATTAAACCTCTTTGCTATAACTGTGGACATTAACTGTAATCCTGTTCTGTTAACATGAGTGACCCACAGTTTGCAGTCTGGCACATGTCTGTTATGGGAGACGGTGGACTGATATGATTTGGCATATTAGTGGAGAATATTTCTCTCTCACAGTGAGTTGCTCTTCCCACTCTTTTACCCCACTTCAGTTGGCCTTTCTCTTTTGATTCATCTCTCTTGGAAAAAAGTAAAAAGAGACTGATCTTTCTGCCTCTGATCCCACCCCATTGCTCTGAGGAGACTGTGGCCCGCGGTGTCAGCTCTCCCCAGGGCCAACAGAAACGCACCGATACATGAACATACGACCAGTTCAGACTTTCATCAACGTCACTGCTGGACTGAAGTTGGTGTTTAAGGGCTGATTTGATTTGATTATACGTACAGAAGTTGTTTTAACGCAAACACAGCAGTTAAATACCAGTATATATCAATCAAACCTTCCTACTGTAAGTGTCATCCAATCAGACATCAGTGACCTCACAATCGAAAGACTCCAGGCTGATTGGCGGAGATGAAGCTTCTTTGAATATCTCAGACAAAGGTAATGAGGGCCATGGATATTCGTATGAGACGGAGTAGATATTCATTGATTTTGCTCCCGCTGTGGGTGGTGGAGCTCACACACAGAGGAGAAAAGTAAGAGTGTGTGAATGTGTGCGACAGAGAGAGAATGTGTGTGACAAGGTCCATTGGGGCTTTTGCACCAGAGGAACATTTTTATAGTTCCTATTACTGTTGTCATGATACTGGAATTTCCAACTTTGATACGATACTTTGAAAAATATTGATATTCGATACTGTTTTCGATACCACGAGGAAACTGTCATATACCTCTAGGTGTTATTTTACTTATATAGTGGATATTTATACATTACTGCATATTTATACATGTATACACTATATTACTGTGCACACTGCACAGTATACTGCCTAAAAAATAGGCTACACAAAGTTGGAATCCAACCAGCGACAAGCATACTAGAGGCACAGCAAGAACGCGCAAGTGTTTTTGCCAGAATACTCTGTTCCCCTTTTATTTCAGTGTTGTATTTTAGTCAAGGTAAGCCTATCTTCGATCCTGTTGTTATTTTGTATTTTGAACTTCACAGAATTCTGTATTTTAGCTAGACGCGTTGGCACAATTAACAACAGCCGCGAGTGAAATTTAAAATTATTGTTACATTTGCACTTAAGCCTTTGCTCCTAGCAGTTTGGAATTGGCACATTTTCGCGTTATTTACACTTAATTGGCCGACCGAAACAGCATCTGTAAGAAGAGATATAAATAGAGGCATTTCAGATCATTCCAGCAGGACCAGCGACAAGCATACTAGAGGCACAGCAAGAACGCGCAAGTGTTTTTGCCAGAATACTCTGTTCCCCTTTTATTTCAGTGTTGTATTTTAGTCAAGGTAAGCCTATCTTCGATCCTCTTGTTATTTTGTATTTTGAACTTCACAGAATTCTGTATTTTAGCTAGACGCGTTGGCACAATTAACAACAGCCGCGAGTGAAAGTCTAGAGACCATCTCTACCTCTCCCTGTCTATCCTTTGCTTCATCCTGTCTGAATATAATTCTTCTCGCCTCTCTTTTCAATCCTCTCTACTTTCGTCTTATTGTTTAAAATCATAATTTTTTCACAATCTGGCCAAGACATTTTTTTTTGTTTGTTTCTCTGGAATTATTCTTACATTTTATTTTCACTCCATCTCAAATCATCAGTCACTGTTTTCTTGTGTTGTCTGTCTTTTGTATAGTCCCTCGTTCCTTCTGCGTTTCATCCGTTTCTGTTCGTTTTTGTATGCATGACGTCTCTTTCAGTTTGAGATGTGTCCTCCTCTCCTTTCCCAAAAATCCCTGTCATCTTCAGGAAAGACAGCTGACGCTCTATAAGCGTGTGTATAACCGGTGTGTTGTTTATTCTGTTTGTAGATGAGAATATGGCAGTGATAAAAGGACAGTACGTGATGTTTGGTTTCTATTGATTGCGGACAGAATACACCTGTAAGCAGAAGCACAATGTTAATAAACCCTCCACCCAGTTAAAAACAAATATAATGAAATTCACCTGATTGTTCATGTTTATGTCAGTTTTCAGAGGTCTCTCTCCAGACTTTAGCTCTTCTTATTAGATTTAAATGTAGCCACGTTTTGTAAAGCTTTATTATTAGTTTTCATTAGGAGAGATATAAAAAGAATACACACCTGTTAGAAAAGCTGGTTTTTATGATGTATGAAATCACGCAAAAAAAGATAAATCATTTCAGAACTTTTGCACCTTTAACCTATTCAATGCTACTGAAAACCAAAGAGACAGAGAAAAAATAAACAATTAATTGGAATGGAATAACTAACTGCATAAGTGTGCTCTCCCCTGAACTAATACTTAATTTATTTATAACACACACACACACACACACACACACACACACACACACACACACACACACACACACACACACACACACGCACAGCTTGCTTCTCTTTGACAGTACATGTTTGTGTGTACATGTGGGTTAGTGTTGATCAAGGGATTTCCAGACATGATGAAAGAATGATTAAAATGGTTGTGAAAACATTTCACCAAGTCTATAGACACACAAACAGGA
>FLSR01000531.1:2814-30147 GCA_900092035.1 Leuciscus waleckii
TATATATATATATATATCTATATCTATATATATATATATGTGATCCAGGGTTACATATACTTGTGCTTAAAAATATATTAATATTCTTATATGTAATGGATAATATTCTCACATGGGCTGGAATGTCATTTCAAAGCATTTGAATCTGTTTTTCATGAAATTTGTTTTTCACGAAATTTGTAAATTTAACAAAACGAAAAAAAAAAAAAAACACGAACCATTTATCACAACCACCTGAAGAGATGTGTCACGTTTGAAAGTGAAAGTAAGTGAACAGAACAGTTCCCAAGACTTCTACAGACACTACACTGACCTGATCCAATATGAAAAGTTAATAACAATATAACATGAAATTGACCTTGGAATTTGATGTTTATTTGAGAACGAGGGCGACACATTTACAGAATCAACTTCTATTTTAAAGATTTGGAAAAGGGAAATGCAGCTTGTATCCACTGCAGATTCACAGTTATAAGTGACCCAGCAACAACAGTTTACCAGCATTTTGGATCACTTACATACAATCTCCTCACACAGATCTTACATTAGAGAAGCACAAAAGCTTATCTGAGAATATAGTGAAGTTACATGGTGAGTTACTGAGGTAGGATTGGTCAGTACTATTGAAGGCGGGGCTTAGAGAAGTCAATCAGTTTTTACGATGGTTGCTAAGAAACCACCCAGGACACCCAGTAAAATCCATGCATGCATCCAAAAATGCCTAAATATGCATTTTACACATGTAAATAAATGCATAAATGCATTCGTAAATAAATGCATGCATCAATAAATACATAAATAAATGCATCAAATGCATACATGCAGTAACATGCATACATGCACAAATAAATGCATCAATAAATCATGCATAAACAAATAAACATGACCATTTCCACACAATCATTCAAAGTAATCAGGGTATTTTGAACGAGCTGTTATAATCAGCTCACCTCCACTTCACTCTTCAGGCCAAATCACTGACAGAAATATAAATGTAGGTGTTCATATTTTAATGTCCTCATGATTGTGATGTCACAGAATGACTCAGTGACCCATTTTACCAGATTAGTTATAATATGGTCTGGGCAGCGAGATTTGTGTTATGAATGTTCCATAATAACGTCATAGTACATGAAACTCTTCCAATTAAAAAAAAAGCACGGACAAATTCCTTGCTATGTGAAATCACTAAAAGCAAAGCAATGAAAGCAAACATTATCGATGTGTGGCTGTATTATTCCAGCATTGTAGTCCGCTAATCCTTCAGGAAGAGGTTCTGATGGGATGTGGAGACTGGAGAGAGGATCTCCATCTCTATGAGCATCAGCATCATCAGCAGAGCTGGATTACACAGGCATTAACTGAAGTGCATTCCCTCCACAGCTGGATAACACTTACATAACGCTCAGATGATGATGCTGCTGCGCTCACTCACTCCAGGCCCTCGTCAACATGTGCATGAAGAGCATGAAGAAAATGTATGTGTGCAGTACATGTGGAGTCCAGTTCAGAAGAGCTGCAGATCCGAGCCAGGTCGAGTATGGCATGTGTAACACTATTATTCAGTGCCAACACCACTGACATGTAGATGGTGATTAAAGACAAGGCGTTTAAAGTCTACATGTGCATGAAGAGCATACACAGTCAAAACAAAAATTATTTAAACACCAGATTTCATTGTTTATATATTTTTGACTAGTGTGTGCAGGACACTATTAGGGCTGAACGATATTCTGTTTTAACATCGACATCGCGATGTGCGCATGAGCGATAGTCACATCGCCGGAACATGCGATGTGAAGGGTAGTACCCATGGTGTATTAAGAGAACGGTAGCACCAGGGTAGCACACAGTAAACACGAGTTTGTTGTATGGTTTGTTGCTGGGGTGACGAAATGATGATTTTGTACCAAAAAGAAAGTCAAAATATCTTGGCTATATAGTCGGCTATTTGGGACTATTTCGGCTACAAAAAGGAGGATGTTGACCAAAAAGAGGTACTTTGCCTGGAGTGTTATAAAGTTGTGGATGGTTGTCTTTTTTAAAGTCTTTTGTCTTTTATTTTTCGTGTTCGCATTTATGAGGAAAAAACAATGTTACGTGACAGTTCTCCATTACGGACGCGGCCGCTCTGAAAGCGGCACTAAAAGACTGCTTTAAAGGGATAGTTCACTTTGAAATTAATTTTTTATATGTTTTAGCTTACCTCAAGGGCATCCAAGATGTAGGTGTCTTTGTTTCCGCAGTAGTTTCAATTTTGATATTTTTAGGTCAAACCGTTCTTGTCCGTCAGTCATATAATGCAGGTCCTAATAGAAATGGTACTAATTTGCGCTTATCCGGGATGTTTCAACCGTCGTAAAAGAAAACAATTACGTATGCTCGCGCGAACTCATCCGGGAGTGGTGTTTTCACGAATTCCCAATTTATGAGCCTTCTCTCTTGAAGTTATGGTTGATCGCTCTTCGGCTGGATATCAACACACCCATAAACTTACTAAAGTTGAGGAGGGTCTGCAGCGATCATTTTTCCCCTGATGATTTTATAAACCAAGGAGTGGATCGCTTAGTACTGACATCATCAGCTGTGCCTATGATGTTTTCGCATCCAACGGAGGTATGTGAACAACGTCTTTGTATGTGTCCTTTCTATTTGTAAAGCTGACACCATATGCTCTCCACTTCTGTTGGCATCTCACAACACTTGCTACAAGAACACCACCAATTTTGAAGAGATCTCTCAAGCTAGAGACTACAGCTGAGACTAGAGCCAGAGCCTCCACAGAGCCAGAGACTACAGCTGAGACTAGAGCCTCCACAGAGCCAGAGCCAGAGACTACAGCTGAGACTAGAGCCTCCACAGAGCCAGAGACTACAGCTGAGACTAGAGCCAGAGACTACATCTGAGACTAGAGCAAAACGAGTCAGGTGATGATCCGATGCACGTTTGCATAAAGGTACAACCTTATGAAACTGGTGTCAGACAGATCAAGATCAAGCAGTGATCTGCAATGATCCAGAGCTAAGTCAAGTGAGCTTTAAATTCAAATAAATTCAAATTCACAGGCTTTATTGTCCCCATCTGAGCAATTTCAGTCCATTACTGAAAAACTTTGACGCTTCAAAATGTTCCTCAAGACATAAAAGTAATATGAATATGAAGTATTCTGAACCGATATGATCACAGATTTATTATTTAGATTTACACTGCTCACGTGTTTATATATGTTGAGTGTACTTGTTAATTTTTTGCCAAAACCAAAAATATATATGTATTTTTACTCTTTCGGTGGAATATTTTTGGTGTCTGAAATCATTAGTTGAGACTGACATGCATTATTGAAGCCCTTCTTGCATATTTAGAATTGAAGTAAACATTACTTAATTTTTCATGTAGTTATTTAAGTGAACCATAAGTACACTGCAATTGCATAAAGTGTCTGTGACCCAAGTTGGAGTTTAGCAGATTTATTTAGGCTTTTATTCACATATGAACATGATCAATGCGCGTACATAGAGCGGATCAAATATGGTCAACGAAAGCTCAAATCTGGTTGGTTGACGCACAAGAACAAACCTTATTGGTTTAAGCACGTTTGAGCTTCTGTTTCCCATATCTGATGAACTCTACCTAATTAAAATAAACAAAAGTCTAATGGATCTGGAACAACTTGAGCGTGAGTAACTATAATTAAATGACAATTAAAAAATGTAGGTGAAGCTTCCAAGCATCATTAAGCTCAAAGTTAAAATCTTAATCTATAAAGTCTAATCTATAAAATCTATAAAAATATAATCTATAACTGCTACTGAAACAGCTACTGAATGAGCTATTAGTTCATCAAAAACAAAACATTTTCTTCCCAGCATCATTGCTGTGCTTGGGAAAGTTAAGCAAACCCTTCTGAGACCTAAATAATAGATGTCCACTGATGTCAGGTTGCTATCTTTGGTAAGCAAACAAATCGCAGTACCAGATTTTTTTCAAAGTTAGCAATACAAGCTAAAAATGAGGCATGACAAACACCAGCTTTCTGTCCTAACAGAAACATTGTTGTATATGCATTTAAATGTTTAAATCAGGACCAAAAACGCACACAAAATAGATCACGACTCGTGAAAGAAGCGCTATAGGACAAATGCATCCTCTTGGCCTGAGAAACGGCTGATCCCTGAACAGCTCAGAGGTGATTTTACAGGAGATTATTCCGTGCAATCTGACTGTGAGAAGGCTACTACAGGTCAACAACTTGCACAAGCTCCCCTGTCCTTTACACACAGCAGCACTAATCTCACTGCAGACCGAGTGCATGAGCGCGAGTACGGCTGGTAGACAGCGTGTTGTGTTCACGGGTAGACGACATCCATTACATCTTGACCTTCAAGGTCATTTGGTACAAATTACATACAGCACGCCGAGATTGATCTGTACAGCTACTCTGACATGCAGTTGACACTTTTATCCAAAGAGACTAAGGCCGTGTGTCCACCAAAGCGTATTTTTCCAGTTGTTTGCAATGGGAGCGCCACGTTTTTTAAATGCCATGAGCGTTTATGACCCCACGGATATTTTTATACAGCAAATTAAAGTTGTCACTTTTTGAGGGTGTGCAAAAGCGCACTGTTTTGTGTCTGTTCCTTTAAATGCAAAGAGCTCTGCTCCCGGCACAGGGGGCGGAGCTTCAAGAGTTTGCACTCACACACACATGCACTGAACATTTCAAAAACTTTAAGCCTTTTATGTTCAAACCGGATTCAGACAATGATGGAGAGACTCAAGAAGAAGTGACAACATGTAGAAGCAACAGGACATTTCTGAATGGTTATTTGATTAAGTTATGAGCTTATGTGTAGTTATCTTCTAGTCATTGATTAGCATATGTGTCTTGATAATCTATAAATCGTGTTCAGGGGGCGGGGTTTATGCAAATGTTAGGGTTGGTGATGTCACTAACCCGGGAGGAATGTCGTGTAGTCCTTAAAAAGCGATTTCTTTAAAATCAAATATCTCCCTTTGCTTTGAACTTTGAGCGTTGTAACTTTGCAGATGTTGTTTATGATCAAACAGCAACATTACACACTAACTAAAGTTAGAAAAGTCAAATCATAATCAACCCCCCCCTTTAAAAAAAAAACGCTGATTCATCCAGTAACTTTATGAGTGAGTCATTGAATCATTCACTCAAACAAATTTTTTAAATTTGTAATTCAAATAATTTTTTTTTTTTTAGATGTACTGCAGCACGTTTGTAGGTTTGTAGGAATCTAACATGAACAATGTTGCACAACTTGAGCTGCAGCACTTCAAATAGTTCAGTGATGTAGATTCAGATCTCACACACACACACGTTGATCTGTGAGGTATAGGGAAAGCCTGCGGGATGTCTGATAAAACACAACATAATCCATTAAAGCTCATTCCTGCTCCATACAAGGAAAAAAAAAGCTTCAATAGGAATCCCTCTCGCTCTCTCACGCCTCATTTGCATTTTCTTCACTGCACTTAAGTATGCAAACCCAAAAAAGGTGATGTAAGCCATTCCAGCCGTTTTGCAAACGTCAACGCAAGGATGAGAAAAGCGAAAGTTACAAATGGAGGAAGAGGAAGAGATGAAAGCAAGAAAGCAAACCCTTGCTGTGTTTGAGATGCGATGTAGGCCATCAGAAAGAGCGGAACTAAACACACGCGAGCGGAAGAGAATGGCAGGAACACACACGCTTTACGCCAGCGCTTCGCTTTTATATGGACCTGTTTGTCACACATTTCATGTCCTTTGTTTGGTTTGAAAGCGGTTTTCTGAACTCACCATAAAGTTTGCTTATAAAGATAGACTGGAGAAGGTTGGCAAATCCAACGGGACAAAAATATGGGTGGGAAAGAGTTGCTAGTATTCAATGTTGACATGTATCTGACAGTTTGGACCCAAACAAGACAAACGGAGGATATTAGGGGTGTAACGATTCCCTCATTTCACGATTTGATACATATCACGAACTGAATCCACAATACGGTATTATTGCGATAGCGATACTCCATCAAAATGCTAAATTTAGTATTACATTGTGTGTGTAAATGAATAGGCTTGGACTTGGTGCTGTAAACCCAAAGCACAGGACAATAGAGACACCAGAATAACAATATTCATGATTCTGAAGCTGAAAACTTATTTTAGATGAATATGCTTGAACTCTTTCACTGACTAGATATATTTAAAATAATGTAGGCCAGTTTTTACCAGTAACATCAGACATTTAGCATTATCCGGAGGACCCACATATATTCCCCTCCATTGAATTATTATACATTTATATTAACATTATATAAAGTTAATGTAGTACTGACACTAAAACTCATTTTGGGTGAACTATACACAATACACAGTCAATATCCACGATACATACCGTTGCATTTTTGTATTGCGATATATTGTGAAAATATATTGTTACACCCCAACGAAACATAGGATTGATGATTTGGAGGGAGAATTGCAATTTATTTCCAAGTTGGCTTTGCTCCTTTGTAAGGCTGAACAATGTGGCCAACATTTTGTGATTATATATCATTATGGCTATAAAATAATGTCAATAATAAATGCAGATTCACTCTTCATCAATTAAATCGCAGCCTTTGCATTTTGATAACGCACTAAGACATATCACGATTCGGGTTCGCTTTGGACTGATCACGCGTGTAACTTCATTCAGAGCACGCGTGACAGTCTGACAGCCTAATCGAAACACATGAGGCCTGGTCTAAAGATAGCAGCTTCCGGTCTGAAGCACAACAACAAGCTCTTCGCGTGCAGCGTGTGACTCTGAGAAGAATGATGCAAACATCTCCAACATCCTTCTTTAAACTCTCTCGTCTCTGCTTAACCGGCGGGATGATCTATAAAAAGAGCCTGGGCCTGAAGGGAGTGTGTTTCTCCTCATCCTCTCTCACACACACACGTGTTCCCCAACACAACCCTGACCTAACACACACAGAGAGAGAGAGAGAGAGAGAGAGAGAGAGAGAGAGAGAGAGAGAGAGAGAGAGAGAGAGAGAGAGAGAGAGAAAGAGAGAGCCAGCCAATGCATTTGTTTACCAAAAATTACCAATTGTAAGTTGGTCAGTCATTGTCAGGTCAATATATGGTTTTGTTTTGACTGAAAGGACCAGCATGAACATGTTTTGTGTTTCTTGGTCATTAGTGGTGTAACGATTCCCTCACACGATCCGATATATATATCACGATACTGAACTCATGATACAATATTAGTGCTGAAACCCAAAGCAGGATAATAGAGACACCAGAATAACAATATGAAGTGGAAAATACAGAATTATTTGAGACGAATATGCTTTAACTCTGTCACTGACTAAGACTAGATATTTATAAATAAAATTGTACTGGTACACCAGACATTTGGCATTAATATATTCCCCAACTGTATTATTATACATTATATCAACATTACTTTAGTTTAATGTAGTACTGACACTAAAACTCTGTAAACTTACAGACACAATAAATGTCGCTATACACAATACATATTGTTGCATTTTTGTATTGCGATTTATTGTGACACGATATATTGTTACGACCCCTATTGGTCGCACAGGTTTGGAATGACATGAAGGCGAGTTACAATGATGACAACATGGATTTACAATTTAATTTGCATCTCTAGAAACTCACAGCACAAAGACTCGACTCGAACTCTGCAAAACTAGCTCTGAAAATAAACATGCTAAAAGAGAGAAGTAGAGCATACCCACACCTGACACTTCACCACAACCAGAGCACAAGCTCACACACACACACACACACACACACTCTCCAGCAGGAAGAGGAAGTGAAGCATTTACAGCACACTCGTCCTGTCAGCACGTTCATCAAACACAGTCGGGAGGATAAACGGGGAAAAGTTTCACTTTCAGTTCATTCGACACAGACCGACTATAAACACTTTACAAAGCCATTCCTGATGTAACACCACTACATGTTTATCAGCCATTAAACAGCCCAATCTCCGCCAACCTTCGCACCCATAAACATCAGATCAGCTCAGAGAGAAGCTTCAGTGCCAACTCGGGTCACAGAAGCTCAAACGTGCTTAAACCAATAAGGTTTGTTCTTGTGCGTCAACCAATCAGATTTGAGCTTTCGTTGACCATATTTGATGTGCTCTATGTACGCGCATTGATCATGTTCATATGTGAATAAAAGCCTAACTAAATCTGCAAAACTCCAACTTGGGTCACAGACACTTTATGCAATTGCAGTGTACCTACGGTTCACTTAAATAACTACATGAAAAATGAAGTAATGTTTACTTTAATTATAAATATGTAAGGGCTTCAATAATGCATGTCAGTCTCAACTAGTGATTTCAGACACCAAAAATATTCCACCGAAAGGGTAAAAATACATATATTTTTTTTGGAAAAGGGACTAAAACTCGAGCGTTTGAGCAACCGAACACACTTTCCAACACAATTCCTCCGTGACGTGACAACGCTCGCTTCGGCCAGGTGGTGTTTGTAGCATAGGGGGCGGAGCTTCAGACTCTAGAGAGCTTTTGATTGGACAGAAGATGTGATGAGAAGCTGACGTCATAAAAATCCCTGATCCATTTGAACAGAAGTGAGAGACTACATTTTGAATGCTTATATCTCATAAATGTGAATGTTGTCATTGTTTTGGAGCACACCAGCTTATTCATAACCTTAAGGCTAACATATTTAATTCATCAAAGTAGTGTTGTCACGATACCAAAATTATTGTTTCGATACCAAGTCAAGTTAAGTATTGCGATTTCGATACTTTTTCGATACTTTTCCTGAAAAGGGAGAAACACTCTCAAATATCATTGCTGTGCTTTATTTTAAAACCGGGACAACATTCTAATCATATAACACACTAATAAATGAACAGCAGATATATTAAACATTTGAACAAAATATGAAATATCAAAATATAAAAAATAAATTGGAGCAATGACATTCAAGGTATTTTTTTTTATAAATTTAGCAGCATTATCTCATTTATCATAAGAAACATAAGAGCTTTATCTTGATTCTGAACTTTGAATAAAAATGTGAACAGCGATTATATTAAACAATGTTTAATATTGGTAACATATGATAAGCCTCATTGGTGATATATTTGACATGTGGGGAGAGAGTTGTGGAAGGCCTATACTTCATGTTAAACATAAATATATAGCAGCAAAGACAACGTCGGCAGTGTTGACGGCAAAATAGGCTACAGAATAATTCGTTCTGTATTGAGAGGTGCAATATTTGAAAATCGATAATATTTTTTTTACATTACATTTATTGTATTTATGTCAAAACTTTCAAACATCAAAATGTCATTTATTAATATGTATTAGTGTGTCAAAATGACATAGAAACATCTTTTCCTATTCTATTTTGCCTGGAAACGCTTCCAACACGCTTGCGTGTCGCGTGAATAATAGGCGTCAGTTCTATTTCTAGCATACACCAGACGCGTGGTCACGCAGGCAGTTAACATGGGAGCCGAAATAAAAATGGACACGACACAGCCAGTGTGTCGCCGGCCTTACAAATCTGGAACGCGGTCATTCTTAGAAGTATCGATACTAATAAATTAAGGAATCGTGACGTTTTTAATTTCCGATTCACTTTTGAAGTATCGGTGCACCGTGCAACAGAGCAAGGTAGGCAACGTACTTCCATATGTCACTCCTCGCGTCATCTTTTTCTAGGAGTCGTGGACCACTTGTGCTCGCACATGCATCCATCTCGCTGTAGTGTTTTGTCACATGACACTGACAGCGGCAGGTTCTTTGCTGCGTGCGTCAGGAAAAAAACACAGACATCCATAGGGAATTTTTTTTTTTTTTTTTTTTTTTTTTGGATACTAAAAAATTTGGGTATCGTATCGATACTGATAAATTTAGGTATCGTGACGTTTTTAATTTCTGAGTATCGCGATACTTTTGAAGTATCGGTACACCGTGCAACACTACATCAAAGCTACAAAACCTTGAATTATGATTTCAGGGGGCCTTTAATGTATTACCTGAGAACACGACACCCTGAACAGTCTCAGTCTCAGTCTCAGTCTCAGTCTTCTTATTGAAAACTCGAATTTCGGTTTCTGTGATTTTGGTCAAAAAAAATAAATAAATTGGTGCATCACCATCTACTACTGCAAAAGGTAAAGATAAAGATAAAGCAAACTTGTTAGACAACATTATACACTCACGGGCAGGCGTGTTTAAAGCCGCAGGACTCGTCGGGTCTGTCATGTTAGGCTCGCTGCTCCTCTGGAGAAGCTCATGGGAACTGCACAGCTCTTCGTGTTTCCAGATCGTGGAAGAAACTGTCAACTAATGCCCATCACACTTACACACACCAGCATCAGAGCAGAACAGACAACAGATCTGATCCACATGAACACACACACATATGCGGCACGGATATTCCTTCAGTCTGTCTCGCTCTCAACTAATACTACCTCCAAAAGCCCAATTACTGAAGCGCTAAGAGTTGTGGGACAGGAGACAGTGCGCTGTGTGGGAATTAAACACTCCCAAACTGCAGAACATCAAGCCTACTTTCTATCAGGGTCAACTGGAAGCATGTCTTCATACAGAGATCATACAGTATCTGTTCGTGCAGAAGGCTTCTCTGAAGGCCACACACACGGCCTGTCTGAGTTTATGCATCATTTCTATCAATAACATTTAAAAGGTTAGTTATATCCATATTTATAACTTTATAAACTATAATCACTGGCTTCCGGTAAGGGGCGTCCGCAAGTCTGAAGAGAGACCTCTGACCTGACGCATGACCTCTGACCTGACGCATGACGTAGGATATTGCATGATGCGGTTCAAAGAAAACAAGCTCCTCCCACATTTCAGTTTTTTTCCTGTTCATTTCCGTTTTAGACGTCTAATTCGTGAGGTGTTTTGTTTTGCACAATCCTCTGCGCTTCCGCATTCGTCAATACGTCATGTGTAGGGTCAGAGGTCATGCGTCGGGTCAGAGGTCACTCTTCCAGAACTCGACTCGCGTATGCCTGTTACTGAAAGCCAGTGATTACAGTTTATAAAGTCATAAATATGGATATTTTTCTTACAAAAATGCATAAGGCCTTTATTAAACCCAAAGAGCCAGGATATTTTTTTAATATAACTCCGATTGTGTTCGACTGAAAGAAGAAAAGTCATATAGACCTTGGATGGCAGGAGGGGGGCGTAAATTATGGGATAATTTTCATTTTAAAACCCTTTAAGATCATCCAATTAAGACTTGAACCCTGACAGCAAGTGAAAAACGTGAATGTGCTTTTGGTTTGGAGGTGCAAGTCTCATTTCAGTTTCACATCCCGGACGAGCCCCCAATACTTGTGTCTCCGGTAACAAATAATCAGCGGTTCTCAGTTGATGGTTGCATGTCTAATAGGGGAAACCGATCCACATTACTAAACAACAAATCTATATTTCTAAAATATTAATAAGCACATATATACTGTGTTGGGTTCCCACTACTCAATCCTGAAACCAAACCAGTTGAGAATCGACAACTGATGAGCTCAGTCTGGTTATCTTCATAAATGCCATCATCATCATTAAAAACGGTATCAGACAAGCATCAGGATTACCACATTTGCTCTTCATCCGACACACACATTCTTCTTGAGGAGCGCTGAACTGCCCAAACCTGTGTTCGAGAGTCACACCCTTACATTAGAGACACCCTTACACTGACAGACGGTCCATAACCTGAGCCAGAACCAGGCCATTCTCCTGCTCCTCAACCTCCAGCGAGACGACATCTCAGACCTATCATCAGACACATCAGACCTATTAGACACATCAGACCTATCAGACATCAGGGCTCCACGAGCTCACGCTATGATCCTGGATATCCATGCTAAACCAGGAAACATGAACTTTGGAGTTATTTCTGCATTACAGCTGGGAAAGCTGTTGCCATAATGCTATTTGCAAGGTTTTAGTGTTGTGAAAGTACAGTTTATAGATTTGCATGCTGAATGCTGTAATTTGTTTTTTTGTTTTTCAATTCACATTTATTTGGGTAACACTTTATTTTACAGTGTCCTTGTTACATATTACGTTACATGTACTTACCATAGTAATGAGAGTAAATTATGCATAATTACAAGCAATTAACCCACAAGCAATTAACCCTCAACCAAACCCAAGTCCTACCCTAAGCCTATAGTAAGTAAATGTTGTTAATTATTATTACTCAGTACTTAAATATATAAATTACACTGTAATAATTACACCTTAAAATAAAGTGTAACCTTTGTGTGTATAGCGCTTTTCACAATATTGTTTCAGAGCATCTGTACAGAAAATGCATGTCTACATTACAATTTGAGCTAATTTGCTCCATAAAGAGAGGATTAGTAGCACTTCTCTAGTCACCATTTGACAGCTGACCACTATAAACACACAACACTTGAGAGGAAAACACCCTTTTGAAGGTTTTCACAGTTGGGTGTCTGGAGAGACATACAGTAAATGAAAAGCCACAAGACACGTACAGTAACAGACATTATCGGTCACACTTAAACGATGATGCAGAATGTAAAGCTGCCTACGGGTTGCATTCCAGACACGCTCGCAAACACAATGTGCTCAGCACTACGAGACAGGAGCACTCGAGAAGATTCTGAAACACAAGATCACCTCAGCTTATCGGTACAGCCGGCCGAGGGAACACATCGGTGCAATGCACAAACACACACCACCAAACCTTAAAGGTGCAGTGTGTGATATTAAGGAGGATCTGTTGATAGAAATGCAATATCATATACATAACTATGTTTTCAGTGGAGTATAAAGAGCTTACTTAATGAACCGTTAAGATTTTATTAGCTTAGTTAGAGAGAGGCATTTCTCTCTACACACACCGCGGGTCCGCTTACATCGACATGTTCCTATGGTGGCCCTGAACGGACAAACGCGTTTCGTCACTATGTTGTTCTTCATGATAAGAAAATATAGCTAAAGTCAGCGGATAAAACACTGACACAATGATGAACAAGTAACAATAATACTCGCAATAACATCTTGTTTTACTAAATAATTAAGTAAACCTCATTAATTTATCTTTGTAAAGAAACCTCATCGATAAAATGGCTACTCTCTGCTGTCTCAGACAACGACATCACTTCCTGTCGGCCACCGTAACTTCTGTTGGGTGCAGTTCAAAATCTCACCACTAGATGCCGCTAGAAATCACACACTGCACCTTTAATGCCTGTTTTAGTCAATTCCTCTTAGCTGTGAGGTCGTAAGTCACCGCAGTCAAGTCGTTTCAAAGCAGCTTTACAGCGACAACGGGATATTAATGCAACAGATTGTTTCGGCTTTACAGCAGATCTAGAAGAAAGTCATTGTCCTGCTTAAGTAGCCTAAGTTTTTGATTGATTTCCATTGTAAAAATCATTTGTTATTGACTTAGGGGCCGCTTACACAAAAGGTGTAATGCATTCTGGCCGTTCATTTAAACAAAACCAGCATTTCGGTGGTTTCCTGAGAAACACAAACTTTGAAGTAAGACAAATTTCAACAGATTTATTTAAAGCCTTTACTTGCAGGTGAGATGAACCGATATGAACATTTGGGCCGATACCGATAACTCTTTATATTTGAAAGCCGAAAGCCGATGACCGATATATCGGCCGATAAATCTAAACCCAAATTATAATACATTTTTAGAGGCTGATTACAAAAACAAAACTCAAAATGATAACATTAAAAATGATCATATATCGGCCGATACCGATATATCGTGCATCCCTACTAACAGGACTGAAAAATACTGATGACTCATCTTGCACTGTAAAGATTTCTGTCCAATCAAAACCCCTCTAGATCAGGGCTGGCCAATCCTGTTCCAGGAGATCAGAAACCATGCAAGTGCTAGAAGTGGGAATCACAAAAGCCAAATCAAGAAACATTGTGCAAAACCATTGCTGACTGTGTTCTGTTGGACCACAGCATTATTTCAATGACAATGAGTTTTAAGACTCAGTCCATCAGAGACCAATGTACTGCAAAAACTGCTCAAATCAACGGCAAGCTCTTTTTCCCGGTATTGTAAGGTCAGCGCAGAGAGGGAAACAAGCCCTGGTCATGTGACACCTCCACAGGAACTCTGCAGGCGAAGGTTAGGATCATGCAGGACGGGTTTAAAGGTCAAAAACAAGCACAATCATGAATGCAACATTCACATACTATCATCAACGCTGAACATCCATATCCAAATGATTGCATTGGATGCATTTTCTAGCAGACATGCTAATGCTAATGATGATGATGATGAATCAGACCTGCGATCAGTTCATGCTTGCGCTGAGAGCCATTATTGTGTCATGAATGCTATAAAGCCTGAACATGTTTTAAAGGCATGTCGAGTCGCCTCTTTTCAGGAAGCGGACGTCAGAACTCAACCGCTCTTATTAATAGCACAGTCAGACCACGCCATTTTTTTGGCAACAACTTGTTTGACACGAAGTACGCAAATTGTGGTCACAAAATACAAATTTGTCAAGCTGATTTGTGCAAACAACTCTGAAAGATCATTATGCACTTTAGGGATAAATCCACTAGATCTGCAAGCATCAACACTTACACTCCTCGTTTTTGCACAGCTTAGAAAGTAGTAACTTATGATTATTCACTATATAATACCTTATCAATAGATATCATTGAAGAAATCAATAATCCTAGGCATCTTTAACTATTATGTGCTGTTATTGAGCTGGGATCGGGTCAGGACAGGGACAGGTTTCATGGTTTGGTTAGAGATAGGGATGCAATTACAACAAATGAATTACAGACGTGATTACAAGCAGGTTTTTTGCATAATTTAAATGAGTTAAAGACACAATATAAATTCCAAAAGCAAGTGTAACTAGCAAAATAATAGATGTTACGCATTTATTGGGATGGATACTTGTGTCTCACTGGGTTCTAGTATCTAATAAACTATTGAAATACTTACTAATAACCAGGAAATATTTACATATTAGTATGTAATGATGACAAGTGAAATCAAAAAGGATACTAGTCTATTACTCTATTAATATGTAATATCTAGACACTAAACACACACTAAATACTATGACAGGTAAGTGGAAAAACTGAAAAAAAAAATTAAGATTAAAATAAATAAGCAAACAAATAAATTAGATTAAAATAAATAAATGAATGTGACTAAAATAAAAATGAGTAATTAATCAAACTGTAGATTCACGGTGAAGTTTGATTATTATTATAACAAATAAAAAAATTCAATTAGCAGTGCATTACTATAATGAGTAAAAATATAATATAACTTAATAGAAACTAATTTTAGATTTATAATATTAATTTTCCAGTTTAAATAGGGTGTTTATAAAAGATATATGCATTTAAAATCTTAGGATGGGGGTCTGTCACAGTCACACAAGGAGGATGATCATATTGTGGAGTCTAAAAGACTGACAAGCCCTGATGATGACGAAGATGATGATGATGATGATGATGATGATAGCAGACGCGTCATATGACAGAATCACGCACGCGATCAGTTCAAAGCACTAACAGCGTCCGGGAAACACGAGCCTGCAACTGTGCAAACATGCATTTTTGGGAGACAATTGCACAAAACACTTGACTTTAGTCGGTCGCCGTCCCAGCTGACAGAGAACGTTCTCAGAGCTGGCAAGGTTCTCTCGAAGTTACGACCAAACGTTCCTACAGTAACGCTCGTTCAAAATGATCTGGTTTTTAATAATGTTCTCAAAACGTCTGCACAGAAACATCATTTACACATCATCATCCATGGAATGTTGCATATTCATCCTGTTCTGTGGTCGTTGATTTGATACATTCAAAAGTAACATTCCACGCAGTGTCTGAAGATGTTGCAGATGGAACGTTACTGAACGTTACATTGTGTCATTCTTCAAACATCTTGCAAAATGTTACTTTTGAATGTTCTCTGAACGTTCGAAACGTCCAGCTCGAGCTCGAACGTCGTTGAAACGCTTCGAACGTTCAGAAATAACGTCATTGGGAACGTTAGCTAAACATTCCTCGAATATACCTTTAGCTGTGATGCAGGAGCACCAGGTCAATCAGGACAATGATCTGAAAACACACTCACCCCATTAACCACTCCATGATGCCTGAACGGGATAAATCCAGCTAGAGCTGCCGTGCTCCTCGTTCTGTTCCCCGGTAACGCGAGCTCGCCGTGTGGATCTGCGTTCTGCGGGTTTAATCTGTGTTTTCCGAGCGAAAGCGCGTTAGTGAGACGCGGATGAGCTCCAGCGCGCTGATCAAGGACCGCATTGACTTTGACGTTTGGCGAAGGGTGGCAGAGGAGAGTTTCTGCCGTGAATGGTCGTGTAAAGCCGCGCTAATCTCTCCGCGTCTGTGCCGGTGTAGGGCTCTCTCTCTCCGGGCACCGAGTCGCCGGGGCACCGCACTTCACCGGAGACGGGCTCGGATCGGGGCACGGGGCTCTTGCTGAGCTTGTAGGGCAACTGGAGTGGCTGTTTTCAAGCTCTGCCATATACAGGAAATCCGGAAGTAAACACAGGTTCGATTGCCGACCCCCTCTCTCCCGGGATGTTGTCTGTTCACTGATGCATGCTGGGTATGTAGTTTTCTCTCGAGCGGAGGACTACACGCAGACGTGACGCACGCAAGACGCACTTCAGCGGTGTTTTTATATTTATTTATTTTATATTAGCTGTAAAAATGGTCTCGAGGACGACACCAAACAAATACAACGGTGACACTTTACAATAAGGTCCATTAGTTAACATAAGTTATTGTATTAACATGAACTAACCATGCGCAATACATTTCTACCTGTATTTGTTAATCTTTGTTAACGTTAGTTAATACAAATACAGATGGTCTTTGTTAGTTCACGGTGCATTAACTAATGTTAACAAGATTTTAATAAAGTATTAGTAAATGTTGAAATTAATATTAACAAAGATTAATAAATGCTGTATACGAGCAGTTCATTATTAGTTCATGTTAACTAATAGTTAACTAATAAACCTTATTGTAAAGTGTTACCAATACTAATAGACTGCAATAAATGCAGAGAGGTATTCTTTGAAATATCACATATAATCTATCTGGTTAAACAGTTAGTGTTGGGGAAAGAAGATGCAACCATATTTTTTTCTGCTGACAATATATGACACATAATCTCATCTCAGCACTTTTTGTGATGAATGACTACACTATTTTTTTTTTTTATCTAAATATCAACATTTGTGAGATTTAGTCAGTCAAAACCTTTTTGATGTTGATTTATCTAATTTTGTCTCTCTGGAAAATAGAGATCTATGACTTAAAAAAAAAAATTATAATCAAACTTTTTTGTGTCTATTTGTTAATGATGGATTTGTGGACACATTCAGGTTTTTAGATTTGTAGAGTAAAAGTTATAGTTTTTATTTTGAAGTAAAAGATCAAATTAGACCCTTTGGGTAAGATGAGCCACAGACGACACCTATAGCGGCATGCTGTTATAGTGTTATTGTTTTTAAATGTAATACTTATTGTAATTAATGGGGTAATTATTCAGTATTCCATGAATTAGATATTTGCTTTCATTAAAACCTATAGGTTAGTTGAGTGAAATAATTAAGTACATTCTAGTGTTGCTATAATGACTCTTCAATTAAAATATGGGCGATTAAATAAGTACATATTCATATGCCTGTATATGAATCATAGAATAATTTTACCAATTAAATAAATCTATTTTACTGAGATTCTGCTTGGTTTGTCATCGGTCATTTAATTATTATCAACTTAATTGACTAAACACATTTTTAAATACAAATGTTTGTTTCATATTTTACATTAATGAGCCTTTAAAAATGAATAAATATTAATAAGAATTTTATCAATATACAGGGCCTCATGTGTTTGGTTTTTTTGTGTGTGTGTTTTTGTGTGTGTGTGTGTGTTTTCTTTTCTTTTTCTAATGCCATTAATAGAAACATTTGCTTATTTAGATGTTATAGCACAAAATGTCTAATATTAAAGAAGGAGTAAGTTATATCCACATTTTAAAATGGACTTCCTTTCTGACCAATGCCTGACTTCAGTTCTTTCCTGTTATACATCCTGTTCATTTTCTCACCATTGTATACACAATCAAGCTATTTAAATGAGTGTGACAAGAGCATATTATTTCAAAATGTGATATTGCCTTTTATAGAAATACCTATTATTAAAATAAATTTTAATTGATTTTAAAAGTTACAGAATTGATCACCTAAGCATCTGAAAAACAAGTTACAGAATTCATAGCCTTTTTTCTGTGCTTTCCTGAGTATTTTTACCAATTGCTATACATTGTAAAATAGCAAAAGAAGCTTCTTTAATTTGGTAAAGAAGTTCATGGTAAGACAAGATTCTGTTTCCTGTTCAACATTTGATCAGATCCACCAGAGGGCGTCGTTTATCCTCAAAAGAGACTCGTGTTCTGCTTTTTCAGTGTTTTCTTCCGTCTTATAGCAAGCAAGCAAGCAACTTTATTTATATAGCACATTTTCAAACAACAGACGTTACCCCAAAGTGCTTTACAAAAATGATAACATTAAAATCATACAACAAAGCACACATAACTTATTCAAAAGCTAAGGATTTAAAAAAAAAAAAAAGTGTAAGTGACTTAAAAGTGGCAATTGATGGAGCTGGTGTAGTGACTTAAAAGTGGCAATGATGGAGCTGACCTCACGTGGAATGGGAGACTATTCCAGAGTTTGGGACCTACCACAGAAAAAGCAGGTTATAGTACAGGTTTGTCCAATTTCTATAACCATTGGTTGTGAATCCACTCCAAGATAATAGACGACAGAGTTAAAACTTAAAATAAATGAATAAACAATGGTTACAAAAATGTGGGTTTGAGCTTTTGGAGACACTTGAGAAATCTTGAGCAAATCACCTCAAAGCTATTGAACAGGCATGGACTAAAAGCTACAAAACCTCCATTTTGATGGGAATCGTATAGAACAGAGGCATTACACACACCTCTGTTTGACCTCCCTCGTTCCTTCAGGATTTCCTAACACTGAGAGAGAGGAGACTGCGGTGAAGATGTCCTCCTGAGGTACTGTGTGATGACACTCGCTCCTGGAGCCAGATCACTGTGTTTGAGCCGCAGGGCTGAATATAACACCTACAGGACAGACAAGGTCGTTCCGGGGAACATCTCAGCTCAGATCGATAGAGAAACATCTGAGATCAGCAGCCTGAGGCTGAGAGTTCACCAGAGCTCATTCAGATGCAGGACCTCACCTCGACTCTGCATCAGACACCGGTCCCTTTCTGTCATTCATAAACACACACACACACACACACACACACACACTCTCTCTCTCTCTCTTTCTCTCTCTCTCTCACACACACACACACATACACACTCACATTCCTTCAGCTAAGAGAGTTTTGTCCAAAAAGCAGACACTTTATTATTTTTGTTAAATGAAGGTCACATTCAAGTTTGCTAGACCTTCATTTTATTTATTTATATATTTATTTATTTATA
Organism: Leuciscus waleckii; assembly: GCA_900092035.1. Taxonomy (NCBI): domain Eukaryota; kingdom Metazoa; phylum Chordata; class Actinopteri; order Cypriniformes; family Leuciscidae; genus Leuciscus; species Leuciscus waleckii. The sequence goes on from FLSR01000531.1 coordinate 22,408, forward strand.
AATGCATTACACATAAATATCGGTTTTACCCTTGTCAGCTTAACTTAACTTCCAATCTTAAAACATGAAAATCCATGATTAAATTGAATTATTACACTTTTAAGAGCATGGTAATATAAACAAGAGAAATAAATAATCATAAACCATTACAATATTTATTCTGTAAATTATAACATACATAGAAGTATTTTCATATACATATGTCAGGATTTTACTGCCACTTCCAAGCTGTAATTTTGTCCACTTAAGTATAATATTTATACATATAGCCTTTATGTATAAAGACAAAATAGTCTAGCCAAAAATATGTTTTCCATCATCATCTCCACCACAGAATGATATTAAACACCTTGTCCAAGCTCTTGTTCTATCCAGACTAACATAATCTGTGCTGGAAATTAAATTGTTGGATAAAAGGACATAAATACTAAATTCCACTGCGACAACATGCATCTTTGTAGATGTTCTAGTAATGTGGTCTGTGGAGTTCAACTAATCATCAATCACATCTCCAAGGTTCCTGGCTGTGCTGGATGGAGTTATGGTTGATGAGCCTAGTATATGTGGAGAAGTTGTGATGAAGTGTTGGGTTTGCCGAGATCACAAACAGTTCTGTCTTCACAAAATTTAGTTGAAGGTGGTGGTTCTTCATCCAGCAAGAAAGGCATCCAGGCAAACTAAGATGCAAGAAGCTGCTATCAGATCATCCGGCTGGAATGAGAGGTAGAGTTGTGTGTCGTCAGCTTGACAGTGATGGAAAAGCCATGTTTCTGAATGACAGATCCTAGTGATGAGATGTAGATGGAGAAGAGAAGCAGTCCCAGCACTGAGCCCTGAGGCATTCCAGTAGATAGATGATAACAGTGATGGGAAAAAACATGTTTCTGAATGACAGATCCTAGTGATGAGATGTAGATGGAGAAGAGAAGCAGTCCCAGCACTGAGCCCTGAGGCATTCCAGTAGATAGATGATAACAGTGATGGGAAAAACCATGTTTCTGAATGACAGATCCTAGTGATGAGATGTAGATGGAGAAGAGAAGCAGTCCCAGCACTGAGCCCTGAGGCATTCCAGTAGATAGATGATAACAGTGATGGGAAAAACCATGTTTCTGAATGACAGATCCTAGTGATGAGATGTAGATGGAGAAGAGAAGCAGTCCCAGCACTGAGCCCTGAGGCATTCCAGTAGATAGATGATAACAGTGATGGGAAAAACCATGTTTCTGAATGACAGATCCTAGTGATGAGATGTAGATGGAGAAGAGAAGCAGTCCCAGCACTGAGCCCTGAGGCATTCCAGTAGATAGATGATAACAGTGATGGGAAAAACCATGTTTCTGAATGACAGATCCTAGTGATGAGATGTAGATGGAGAAGAGAAGCAGTCCCAGCACTGAGCCCTGAGGCATTCCAGTAGATAGATGATAACAGTGATGGGAAAAACCATGTTTCTGAATGACAGATCCTAGTGATGAGATGTAGATGGAGAAGAGAAGCAGTCCCAGCACTGAGCCCTGAGGCATTCCAGTAGATAGATGATAACAGTGATGGGAAAAACCATGTTTCTGAATGACAGATCCTAGTGATGAGATGTAGATGGAGAAGAGAAGCAGTCCCAGCACTGAGCCCTGAGGCATTCCAGTAGATAGATGATAACAGTGATGGGAAAAACCATGTTTCTGAATGACAGATCCTAGTGATGAGATGTAGATGGAGAAGAGAAGCAGTCCCAGCACTGAGCCCTGAGGCATTCCAGTAGATAGATGATAACAGTGATGGGAAAAACCATGTTTCTGAATGACAGATCCTAGTGATGAGATGTAGATGGAGAAGAGAAGCAGTCCCAGCACTGAGCCCTGAGGCATTCCAGTAGATAGATGATAACAGTGATGGGAAAAACCATGTTTCTGAATGACAGATCCTAGTGATGAGATGTAGATGGAGAAGAGAAGCAGTCCCAGCACTGAGCCCTGAGGCATTCCAGTAGATAGATGATAACAGTGATGGGAAAAACCATGTTTCTGAATGACAGATCCTAGTGATGAGATGTAGATGGAGAAGAGAAGCAGTCCCAGCACTGAGCCCTGAGGCATTCCAGTAGATAGATGATAACAGTGATGGGAAAAACCATGTTTCTGAATGACAGATCCTAGTGATGAGATGTAGATGGAGAAGAGAAGCAGTCCCAGCACTGAGCCCTGAGGCATTCCAGTAGATAGATGATAACAGTGATGGGAAAAACCATGTTTCTGAATGACAGATCCTAGTGATGAGATGTAGATGGAGAAGAGAAGCAGTCCCAGCACTGAGCCCTGAGGCATTCCAGTAGATAGATGATAACAGTGATGGGAAAAACCATGTTTCTGAATGACAGATCCTAGTGATGAGATGTAGATGGAGAAGAGAAGCAGTCCCAGCACTGAGCCCTGAGGCATTCCAGTAGATAGATGATAACAGTGATGGGAAAAACCATGTTTCTGAATGACAGATCCTAGTGATGAGATGTAGATGGAGAAGAGAAGCAGTCCCAGCACTGAGCCCTGAGGCATTCCAGTAGATAGATGATAACAGTGATGGGAAAAACCATGTTTCTGAATGACAGATCCTAGTGATGAGATGTAGATGGAGAAGAGAAGCAGTCCCAGCACTGAGCCCTGAGGCATTCCAGTAGATAGATGATAACAGTGATGGGAAAAACCATGTTTCTGAATGACAGATCCTAGTGATGAGATGTAGATGGAGAAGAGAAGCAGTCCCAGCACTGAGCCCTGAGGCATTCCAGTAGATAGATGATAACAGTGATGGGAAAAACCATGTTTCTGAATGACAGATCCTAGTGATGAGATGTAGATGGAGAAGAGAAGCAGTCCCAGCACTGAGCCCTGAGGCATTCCAGTAGATAGATGATAACAGTGATGGGAAAAACCATGTTTCTGAATGACAGATCCTAGTGATGAGATGTAGATGGAGAAGAGAAGCAGTCCCAGCACTGAGCCCTGAGGCATTCCAGTAGATAGATGATAACAGTGATGGGAAAAACCATGTTTCTGAATGACAGATCCTAGTGATGAGATGTAGATGGAGAAGAGAAGCAGTCCCAGCACTGAGCCCTGAGGCATTCCAGTAGATAGATGATAACAGTGATGGGAAAAACCATGTTTCTGAATGACAGATCCTAGTGATGAGATGTAGATGGAGAAGAGAAGCAGTCCCAGCACTGAGCCCTGAGGCATTCCAGTAGATAGATGATAACAGTGATGGGAAAAACCATGTTTCTGAATGACAGAGCAAATTCACTCCCTGACAGTAGATGGCGCTTATTGAAAAGCATAAATACCCCGGTACACAAGGTTTACGCTTCTGACACTCGCTTGTCACACAGAAGAAGAAGAGAGACAGTATTTACATGCTTGCCAAAATCATTCACATACTTTTTCCCTCTTATCAAGATTGTTGTAGTCGCTGTGGTGTTTGTCATAAAGTTCTTTGTGTTTAGACACCAAAGAGACCAGCAGCTCTACATTAATCTTGCCTCGTTGCATCTTCTTCTTCGTCTACTTACTTCCTCTTCGTCGTCTTCTTCTATCAATGTGTGCTTGGCAAGACCTTTTTGTGCTTGAGCGCCACCAAGCACTGTAACTTCAGCAGCTCAAAAATCAAGTCCCACCCTCCATTTTTTCTTGTAGCCGTTTTACTCATATATACGTCACAAGAACAGACCATCACAACTTCCGGTTCATGTCGACTTTAAGCAGTTGTGGCCTAATGGTTAGAGAGTTGGACTGTAACCCAAAGGTCGCAGGTTTAATTCTCAACAGGAAAATTTAGGTAGGTGAACAAAACTGCCAATCTCATTGGTCGGACAACTTTTAACATGGCGCATCAAACCAAAAAAATTTACCTGAGGCATTTAAAAAAAATAACTCACATTGGCACCCTTTATTTAGTCACAGTTGTTAAATGTCGACAATAAGCGCACGCGATAGTCATCCCGGTGTGCATGAGGCTTCAGTGACCCGTGTTCATATCTGATCCTGCATGCTGACCATTGCGCTTCACTGTGGAAGCTGCAGCACGATTACTTATTCATAAACAGTGGTTGTGTGCAGGGGGCCATTACAGGACACGAGACTTGAGATAGGATTGCATTACCTACTCATTTATTATGAATGGAACCAAGGACGATCACTCTCTGCTGTAACTGCGAAAATAGATGCACTTGAGAAGCGTTAAAGTGCTGCGGTGAATGATTCGGGACCCAGTCAGAATCTGAAAGCGGAAGCAAAAAAACTATTGACAGGCTACCCTTAGATTTTATCTACTTTCTTAATGCATGATCCTGGTATAATTGTGTGTGATTCATTGCAGTGTGCTATTCTAAAAAAAGAATCATTTAGATTTAGAAACGGGGTCAATGTTATTTTAGCATTGTTGAAATGCTATTATAGATTTTGTCAATATTTTTAATTCGAATTTACTTTTGTATTTCCTGTTTTACTTTTTTATTTAAGCCAACATGATTTTATTTTTAGTTAATTTACTTTTAGTTATTTTAGCACTTAAACTAAATGAAAATGAGTCTAAATGTTGCCTTGGAAACTAGCTGAAACAAAATAAGTTTACGTTTTCTTTTTTTATATTTTTTTTATATATTATATCATTTACATTTTTTGTTAATAATAACCCTAATGATAATTCACCTCATATCTTGTAGAGCTTCATGAGCCATTGCAACAGTAAACATCTTCTAAACCACTGTATTATGACATTTAAAATGATTTTATTGATTTATAATAATGATCTTGGCCTCTGTTAACTGGAACACAAGTAGTTCACTGCATGAAGCTTATGCAAGTCTCGAGGAGGGTGAAATGGAGAAAAGCGGGATGGGAAGTGTTGTTTATTTTTAAAGCAGCATTAGTCACTTGCTCTTGATCATGGAAAGAGAAAAATGGCCTTATGACATAAGCATCTTTAATAGTTTCCATATAGAGCGTCTGGACTCCACATCACAGTGTCACGTCTGGATATAATCAAATCTTCTCTTTATCGGTTCTTCACACGCTCGCTCACACACAGGCCTTCAAACACACGTCATTTTACGCTCCGTGTTCCAGGATTAAGGTGAAAACTGTTGTTGTTTTTAAAACAAATGATTGTACGTGGAGCAGGTCGCCTCATGGAGGACGATGTTGAGATCATGGGTCGTCCCTCTCTAGGACAGGCTTTTCCTCATGGAATAAATGAATCATGACTTACTAACCATGGCTTAGTGTGTCTACATCAATTACACCGGTAATCCACACTGAACCCACACCACACTAGATGTCAGTATTAAAGTGCAAGATGTCTTTTGTCTTTTGCTGAGGATCTTTCACATGTAAAAAAATAAAAATAAAATAAAAATTTCACAGATTTCAATTCAAAGTCCCTCTGTGGCAGTTTTATGGATGACTATACAGTAAAGGGGTGGTTAATGTAAAATAAATCTCTGATGTCCCCAGAGTGTGTGTGTGAAGTTTTAGCTAAAAATACCTCACAGATATTTTTATATAGCATGTTAAAATTGTCACTTTTTGAGGGTGAGCAAAAACGCACCGTTTTGTGTCTGTTCCTTTAAATGCAAATGAGCTGCTGCTCCCGGCACAGAGGGCGGAGCTTCAACAGCTTGTGTCCTTTTACCTCACATAGACATGCACTGAACATTTCAAAAACTTTTAGCCTTTTATGTTCAAACCGGAGTCAGACAATGATGGAGAGACTCAAGAAGAAGTGACAACATGTAGAAGCAACAGGACATTTCTGAATGGTTAGTTGATGAATTTATGAAGCTGATGTGTAGTTATCTTCTAGTCATTGATTAGCATATTCTGTCTTGATAATCTATAAATCGTGTTCCGGGGGCGGGGTTTATGTAAATTCTAGGCTTGGTGATGTCACTAACCCGGGAGGAATGTGGTGTAGTCTCTATCAGCCGTTTGTTGTAGTCCTTAAAAATGATTTCTTTAAAGGCAAATATCTCCCTTTGCTTTGAACTTTGAGTGTTGTAACTTTGCAGATGTTGTTTATGATCAAACAGCAACATTACACACTAACTAAAGTTAGAAAAGTCAAATCATAATCAACCACCCCTTTAAATTTTCCTGTTGTCAATGTGTTTCTCTGCTCAGTTATAGAAATTAAGCTGTTATAGCCTATTAATTCTTCTTGAACGGTTAGTTCACCCAAATGTGAAAATTATTTATATGATTTACTGACCCTCAAGCCATCCTAGGCCTATCTTCTTTCAGATGAATATAAGAGTTATATTAAAAAAATATACACCTAATATGGCTTGAGGGAAAATCATTTTTGGGTGAACTATCCCTTTAACTGAGATCCTCCGTTTTGTGCATTAATACTGCCATCCAAATTAAAGCACACGGTAGTTTTATAACTTGTATTAACTTGAAAAGTGGGTAACTTTTTTAAAGGTATAGTTTAATTACTGAAGTTTGATTAACAGTTGCTAGTTTAACAGTATCTTACACAACACTGATGCATGTATAAAAAATTATTATATACAGTAGATGAGCATTCATAAAAGCAAATACTCAAGGTTCCTCAGTGTTTACGTAGTCTCTGGATTCCCAGCGAACAAAAATAAGAACTATTAAATTAAATGAATTAATTAAATGTTACTTTTAAATGTTCTCTGAACATTCTGAAACTAGTAACATTTAATATATATATATATATATATATATCAGACAAACGTTAAACTAAGTTCCATGAATGATGTATAAATAACTTTTTTGTGTGTGTGCTAACATTTTGAGAATATTAATAAAGACCAGAAAACTGTGAATGAACGGTAATATTACTGGAGGAAGGTTTGTTGATAACTTTGAGAGAACCTTTCCAGAACGTTCCCTGTTATCTGTGTTACTCACTGTGAGCCCCGGATGAAGCCAGAGGAAGATACTGAGTTATATTTCTCATACACACATCATGATGTCCTTCTCCTAATTACACTCCAAAAGGAATCTGGCATGCAAAAGACAATTAGGGCTCATAGATTTAAAACTACTCAATCAGTCAAGTAGGCTACAGTTGTAAATTTAACGCCTTTGGTGTGTGTGTGTGTGTGTGTGTGTGTGTGTGTGTGTTTTGCTTCAGTAAGGTGCAATCATTATCAAGTGAATGGTTACCTTCATTAGTGCCGAGTTGTCTGAAATGCATTCGCTGTAATGTGAAAGTCTTTTTCATCGATTGCACATTCACACACACACACACACACACACACACACACACACACACACACACACACACACACACACACACACACACACACACACACTTACATGGTTTCCTACAGAAACGCGGCCAAAAATAGATCCTGACCATATAGAAAACAGAACACAAATCTTACAGTGTCAAGCGCATTAATGGAAAGTCTATAACAAAGCATCACAAATCTGTCTCCTCCAAACAACACCTTCCACAACAGACTCTAACACTTAGTAACGAACATCACTTACACAATTAGATTTAGATGTTGATCGCAACTTTAATATTTGGAAATTAACCTCAGCGCTGTAATCCGTTGTAGGTTATTGTTGTCTCATTCTATTATCATATTCAGCATTAGTGTAATGAAAGGGTAATGACTGATCATCATATTTACATGTATGCATGTGGAAAGAGGCAATCTATCTATCTATCTATCTATCTATCTATCTATCTATCTATCTATCT
>FLSR01000531.1:30197-42634 GCA_900092035.1 Leuciscus waleckii
TGTGTGTGTGTGTGTGTGTGTGTGTGTGTGTGTGTGTGTGTGTGTCTATTTGTGTGAGCAAACTTGCTTACTTTTGGGACAAATTAAATCAGAGAAAATGTTTTATAGTACAAACAAATAAACGTGTGGTGCGTGTGTGTGTGTGTGCGTGTGTGTGTGTGTGTGTGTATGTGTGTTGTAGTTCTTCAATTTATGGCAATTATAAACGTACGTATTTGTGATGTACAATATTTGCATCAGAGACTCAGACAAAGACCAAAACGTTTTCAAATAATTATTATTGCTCATTGCCAGAATGAAACCAATACAATAAATTAAAGCAACATTGCATGAAACTTTAAATAGACCATTAAAATGAAATATTCTTTTACACATATATGCAAATTGTCTAGATTTACAGTTTAGTACATAGTGCTGCCGGAAGCAGCTTGTCAGTCTGTAGGTAGCCAGCCGTTCTGAGCATGCTCAGTGCACAGTAGTCGATCTGGGAGAACCCCAGTTTAACATACACTTCATATTTTCACTCTTTTATTACATCGAGGATAAAATGTATAATACTGAATAGTGACATCATTGAATGCATCTGCCCCTCTTTACTCAATGTATAGCTAAATAGACCATCGGGCAATGACAAAAAATAAATGTCGCACAGCAATTACATCTTCTCAAAGTTGGGCATACAAACAGTTCCCCCAGAAGGTAAGAAGTCACCGTTAAGTGCGGCTGCCCTAATTTGCATCAAAACCAGCATAAACACACACACACACACACACACTCATTTCATTCTTTCAGGTTTAGTGTCTCTGTATGGTCATGCTAGAAGTATATCCTCCTTCATTTTGAGTGTACTTTAGGATGACATGCCAGAAAAGGTCTTTGGTGTGAGTGCATATCATGTATATGTCTATAAGCTCCTTAAAAAAACCACTGGTATTCTTTGCTTTTTGCAAAACCAATGTGTCATTCCTAATATATTTCCTCAACTCCCCTAGCCTGAAAAGGCCTGAAAAGGCGGCAGACATCAGTCCCTCATAAATGCAAAGCTCTTCAACAACAGAACTCATAAATAATCTGGAGTTATTGCCTTCGTGTTCGATCGTCATCTTTGTCATGATACCTCAATGACCTCCATGCTCCCGGAAAAACTGGATGCTTTCCCAGCTTCCCAAATTCCTCGCTGCTTTGTGTCGTGTTAATACCCTCTTCAAACTCCATCTGGCAGCTGCGCCGCTTGTACTTCGTGTCCACTTGCGATACACCGCAGACGACTGCTTTCCCTTCCTCGAGCCAGCTGTTTGAAAGTCCTGCGTTTCGTCCCTTCGGCGTACGCCGGGCTTTGAGGTGCCAGATTGGCCACTGCAACTGTAAGCCGTGAAAGCAGGACCACTGCCAAAGTGCATTGGGTTCCCAGTAGATGGTGCCAAATTAGTGCCTAAGAACCAAGGGCAGTCACCCGTGGGTGTGATCGGGGTGCTGGCTTGATTCGAGCCTCTATGCGTGGTCCAATTAGCGGATGAACCCAACGGCAAGCTGAGGAAAGTAGGCGCCTTCAAGTTGGTCTCGCGAACAGGATCCTGCGATCTTGGCCCGCAGTTTCCCTTCTTCAGATTGAGGGAAAGAGTGGTGGTGGATAACCTCTCAAAGCCACCATTTTCCCACCTCTCTATTTGTTGGATCGTTCTTGTCTTGTTAGTACACTGCGAGTCTGTAGGGTTTACCTTCGAAGGGTGTTGACATACTCCGTTGCTAGTCTTTAGGCTGTCGAGTCTGCAGAGTTTGGGGATGTTTTCAGAGTCTGACGGAGAAGATTGCTGGTTTTGTCTCTCTGAGTAGACAGACTTGATGTCAAGGGAGAAGGAGCACTTGAGCCGTTTGTTTTGAAGGATTCGTTCGGTGGACAGGTGAAGGGAGCTTAGGTCTTTCTGTAGAGATGTTGGCGACGGAGGCTTTATGCTGATCTCTGTAGTTTGAGGGTTCCTCTGGTCACAGTGATCGCTCTCCATCTGTCGGACATCTGCCAACTCTTCAGTCGGCTTCCCTGATAACCTTATGGGGTCACAAGGCAGACTCTTCTTCATCTGCAGGCCTCGCTCGAACTCCAGCAGCTGACCCAAGAAGTTGAAATTTGGAGATATTGATGGCCGACGGTCCTTCACAAACCTACAGGAATGGAGATGTGAAAAATTCAATTTAATACCCGACAACTGGTTTCTTAAGTCCTGTCTAGAAACACTGGTAACACTTTACACAATAAGGTTCATTAGTTAACATGAACTAAAAATGAACAATACTTCTACTACAGCATTTATTAATCTTATTAATGTTAATTTCAATATTTACTAATATATTATTAAAGTCAAAGGTTGTATTTGTTAACATTTTTATTAACTAACATTAACAAAGATGAACAAACAAATGTACAGTATTGCTCATTGTAAGTTCATGTTAGTTAATACATTAAATAATGTTAACTAATGAACCTTATTGTAAGTGTTACCTATACATTAATTACATTTCTGATTGTCTTGGTCTAGCTAGTGGACCAACATAGACTGGTAAACAGCATGATTGACCAATGAAGTCTTGCTGATTAAACTAGTTAAGAATATCAGTATCTCCTAATGAGGACCTGGATCCAAAACACAACATCTGCTAGATGCCATATTTCATCTGATGCAAACATTATGTTGGTCCCCGTCATGGGCGTACTAAACCAGCATTTTTTGGTTGGTGAACAATAAGACTATGCTGTCCCACCAGCTTGACCAGGAACAACCGTAGGCCTCTAAGCTGGTCTTTTCGGCAGTCCATAGAGTATCTGAACATCCAACGAGCTTTACCTGTAGGCATCATCTGAAGACAGGCCCATAGTTTTCATGATATAGGCAATGGCAATGGTTGCAGAGCGGGATATGCCAGCCAAGCAATGGACGATGACTCTGCAGTTTGACACCTTGGCTTTGTCTGTGGATAGAGAGAAACAGCAAACTGGTCAAAAGCAGTTCCACTGTTAAATTGCACACAAAGCATGAGGTAATCTCATTCGCCCACTTCAAATGCTGACATCACTCATACCTCCCTCAAACGCTGATGCACAGATGGCTTGTGTTAACCAAACCTCAAACCTGAGAGGATCTAACTTCTAACTTGCCTTCTAGAATACTCCATTGTCCATTCAGCAAACTTAAACTGCATTCATCGACTGGCCACTAGAGACCGGCTCCAAAAGAGAGTCAATCCCATAGTTAAAATGCCCAACTTTACAGCAGAAAAAAATGTGTTTAAAGCCATAAACAAAATGTGTTTATAGACCAAAAAGTCGTGTTGGTCTATATAGCAATTTTGCCCTTCATGACAACGGTGAGGGAGGTGAATCTCTTTATAACTCATCCGTTTAAATTATAATAAGCCTTAAAGTTCTGCATAATTAAGGGCGTGGCCACTTGAGTGACATGTGATGTCAGTACTAGCCGTTTGTCTGCTGTCTGTTATCGTCACGTCACCTCAGCTAATCCGCCTCGCTGCACATTTTCGTTTATCCGGGAGTGACGCGCGGCCTAGATGGCGACGGCCGGCTCCGCCCACTTTGGGCTTCAAAAATGCTCTTCAGAAACACTACGGGTGACGTCACGGACACTACGTCCATATTTTTTTTACAGTCTATGGTTCTTACCAATGAACTCGTTGGTTTTGTCTACCAAGGAAGCAGCTTCTCTCATTCGCCCGCCTCAAATGCTGACATCACTCATACCTCCCTCAAACGCTGATGCACAGATGGCTTGTGTTAACCAAACCTCAAACCTGCCTTCTAGAATACTCCATTGCCCATTCAGCAAACCATATAGTCTGGCATTCTTACCAATGAACTCGTTGGTTTTGTCCAACCAAGGAAGCAGCTTCTCACAGTAGCTGTCGTTGACGGGAATGCGCATGAAGTGGTTGTCGCTGATGAAGTCGGGTTTGGGACAGGTGTTGCTGGCATTCAAGACATATGTGATACCATTCTGAGTCATCAGTTCCTGTTAAAAGATGGAAGTTTTGCATAAGTTCATGCCGACAAACTAATTCCAAAGAAATTCCACAGACAGTTTCCGACATCTTCCGTGAGCAGATTCCAGCTGTATCAGACTCTGTTTGTCATGCATGCTGAAGCTTTTGTAAATGAGAGATATGTAGACAGATAATATGTCAAGAAAAAATGTTTTGGTGGTGAGTTCTTGTCAACTTGACAGGGCTAACATTTAAGTCAGCCCAATATCAATGAAAGTATTTTCTGGAATGCGCTCACTTGCCTGCTATCTAAGTAAGTGATGAGATACGATACACTTCAATCATTCCAAGGTATGCACAAACACCCTCAGGTAGAAGAAAACTATTCCTGGTTATCTGATGATGCCTCATGAATTTGTTATGTCTGCGCAACACAAACTGAAAGCATTTCCTGACTGAAAAATCTGACATCTTTTGTCATCTAAATCAATCTCTCCATATTTTTTTGCCCTTTTGTAAAGTCATAAAAACACATAATCCAATTTTCCTTTTGCTATTGGGGCAAATGGGAAGGCAAAAATTGTATTTGTTGTGTTTTCTGTTGACCACTATAGAATCAAACCCAACTATGCACTTGTTTTAACCTAAATTTGGGTCAAATATGGACAAACCCAACCCATGGGTTAAAAAAATGTCATTTAAAAATGTAACCCAATGGCTGGGTTTGTGACCCAAATTTTGGTTAAAACAACCCTACATTTTTTAGAGTGTGATGACTTCCCCTTCTGGAAACCCCAGAATTGGTATTTTATTTTTAGGTCTACCAACCTTATTGAGGACGTCTCTCTGAGAGCCCAGGTACAGGTGTGGCAGGATTCGGGTGGGACCGATGTTGGCCACAGGTAAACAGGGCTGGGACAGGCTGAGAGGTACAATAGTGGCTGGTTTACTCTCACACAGGTCAGGGAAACAAGAAGAGAAAGCTGCAAAGCCACCTGAAAGGGAACAGAGAAGAAGACGAATGTTTTAAAGACGAATAATATCATCTTATTTGACTCAGTATGCAAACACATTTAGGGCAAACCAATATAGCAACAACCATAATATGTATTACTCCCCTCGTGTGCATGTACATTGAGTCTTATTCGTATTTATACAGAAAAATTCTGCCTAATTCACGATATGTGTGTGGATTTTTTCCTAAATTAATGAATTTGGAACATTCTAAAGGGGTTGCATAAAACACGCCAAACCATGCCCATATAAGGGCTTTCCACACAATAATGAAATATATTTGAGATGAAATATGCATGTATAAAATTAGATTAAGAATAACATTTAGAACGAAAGTTCATAATGATTCATGATTTGTTTGTGAAAATGTTTTAGTAATCAGACCCATTGTTCTTACACACACACACACACACACACACACACACACACAGACACACACAGTTTGCTGTAAACTCAATCACCTACGGTAAGAATGGAATAATAGTACAATGAAGGGGTTTTCCAAACATCCTAACCGACTGAATTGCACATGAACCCCGAACACAAACTCCACAGGGGCCAACAAGCCTTTCCGGGCGCAGCAGAAATATCCTGTCATTTCAATTCCGCTTAAGCCACACAAGCATATCCAGAACACTTGGCGTACAGTAGATGACCCTCCACCAGGATGAAGAATACCAAGGCATATTTTTACACTCCCTGAACCAATGTTTACTTTTTCACTCCAGCAAACCATTTTGTAACCAACACATACGGGTCTACGCTGCTGCTGCTGCCGGGCTGCGAGAGCGGAGAAATCCCTCTTTGAAGAGGAAATGAGAAAAGCAATGGAGTGGTGAAAGCCGAGACATGCCACTTTACAAGGCAGATTGTGTGTCAGTGTCTGATTCTCTGCTCTCCTGCTTCCTGACTGATCTCATCTTCCTCACAGTGGGAACGAGGAAGGCCACAGAAACACTGACACCCAACCAGAACTCAGAGGAAGCACAGTTTCTAAGCCTTAGAGAATGCTTTAATGCCAAGGACCCCCGAAAGTGATATTATAGACTTGTATACAATCTAGAAGATAATTGTGGATGCACTTTATTTTACAGTATTTGTACTTGCATGTACTTACAGTGTACTTACCTACACTCTAAAAAAATGCTGGGTTGTTTCAACCCGACTTTGGGTCAAATATGGACAAACCCAGCCAAAAAAATTACATTTTTAACCCAACGTTTGGCTTTGTCCATATTTGACCCAAAATTGGGTTAAACAACCCAGCATTTTTTAGAGTGTAAGAAAATACTGGGTTATATAAGGTAACTACATGGGTCAAGGTTAGGTTTAGATGTAGGTTCAGGGTTAGTACCCAGTTATTGTAATGAATTACTGTAATACACTGTAAAAAATGCAGATTGTTTTAACCCAATTTTGGGTCAAATATGGACAAACCCACCCGTTGGGTTAAATGTTTAAATTGCATTTTTAATCCAACGTTTGGGTTTGTCCATATTCGACCCAAAATTGCATTTAAAAAGCATTTTTTAGAGTGTAGCTACATATGTTTGGGTAACAGGGCTGTACAATAAAGTGCTATCATAATTAGTTTGTATTATTTTCACATTTTGAATAGCCCTTGTAAATATATCATAATGAATATCATTCCAAAGCAACTTGACGGACAGGTTCACTCTATAAAAAAACATGTACGTAACACACATGGCAAGCCAATGTAATGACCTCAATATTTCTCAAATGAAGCCTCTTTTATTTGCTTTAGCCACAGATGACCTCAAACTCACAGTGTGACTGTGTAATTCTTCAAATGACCATAAATGAAATAAAAAGGCTTTTATTTCCACAGAAATTGTGGCTTGTTGAGCTGTATATGCCAGTTTGGAGCCAGCGCTCGCTCGTCTAATCTTGGACGGTCCGAGAAGAGCCTGCAGACGCCATGACATCACTGAGCGAGTGTGTGAGTTCGCCCGGATCGTTCGTCTGAGACACACAGGCACACGCAAGTCAAGATGACAGAATGACTGAGTTATGACATAGACTAGAGAAACTAAATAGCACCAACTGTTTGAATATGAAGGATAAAAAGCAGATGACCTCATGAAGTAAGAGTCTCTAAGTATGTGTGTGTGTGAAGGTTGACACAAAGGCAAACCTCTCATTTATTTATTCATCCATGAGTCCATTCATTTACCCTGCCATCCATCCAATTCACACATTCACTAGCCCAGTTCACGCTCTCATTCACAAAAGATAGAGAGTTCTGGACTTTTCAGCGGATGTTCGCATGACATCATTAGATCTGCTGTGTGAGTCAAACCAAACAGACCCGTTTCACATGAGTCACACATGACATCATGACCCGGCTTGTCACGGAAGAAAAGTGCCAGTGATACTCAAATTACACCGGTGTAACCTGAGCCATTGACTTCATGCTAAGAGTTTAAAAAGCTACCAGGAAGTTTCTGTGTAAATACTCACTCGGGGTGAAGATTATATATAACAGAGCAAGAGCTGAATATTCAAATCAGCAAAAGGGCTTTTAAAGGGCTTTGTTTTTAAAGAGCGCCTGTTCCTTTAAGGCCCAGATCAAGGCCTGCCTGTTTCCAGCTATTAAAAGCAACCGCCAAACAGGATGACATCATCGCTCAACACGCGGGTGGCCAACAGGCCGTCTCTTCACACACACACACACACACACTCACTCACCATAGACGTAGGCCTAATGGTTTTTATACTGTCCAAACTGCATATTCTGTCCCCTTAGACTAACCACTAACCCTAAACCTACCCTCACACACACACACTAACCCTACCCCTAAACCTACCCCCCCCCACACACACACACACTAACCCGACCTCTAAACCTACCCATCACACATTAATTTCTGCATTTTTACAGTTTAAAAAAAAAACTCATTCTGTATGATTATAGGCTTGTTTCCTCAATTTAGTTCCACAATGACCCGAGTCCCCATGAGTGTGTGTGCATTCAGGTTTAAGTCCCCACCGGGATAGAAAAACATGCACACACACACACACACACACACACACACACACACACACACACACACACACACACACACACACACACACACACACACACACACACACACACACACATGCACTCCAGAAGTTTTGACTAGCTCGCTGTGCTCTGGCACCAGGCGAGGTGAACATGCTCTGACACGAGGGTTAACATCCAGGACTGATTAGCTTGCTTCATCACAGCCGACAGGTCTCCAGTCTACAAACCAGCACAAACCAGCGAGAGGACAGAAAACCAGACATGAACTGCGTAGTGCGGACCTGGTTGGCTGACATTCCTAATGCATGATGTCAGCGAGTCCTGAGGCCGTCGGACAGACGGGAGGAGCAAACCCATCATGACACGAGGCTCGCTGACATCAAAATCACTTCATCATTGATTTTACTGCAGGTGAACAAATTATACGTTTTGTTTTGCATAAACTTAGTGGCGACTTCCAAACAAATATGTTTTGGTTTTCCCGAACATCTGGTTTGAAATAGCCAAGTCAAGTCACATTAATGTTGCACTAATGATATAATCCCGATTCACAGTAATAAACAGGGAAATATCAGTGTCAGTGTTGCAGAAATCGTCAATTATGAAAGAAAGTCAGTGGTAAAGCGGCTCCACGGGGACAATGGTGTCGTTATTCAGCTCATGTCAGCTCAGTGACCACAAATATTACAGCTTCTGAATTTAGATTTAGGGAAACGCAACACAGATCCCCCCTCTGGAGATCTCAGTGATATCAGGCTCCCGAAATATCCTCATGGAAAACTCAAAGCGTGAGTAAAACACGCCAAACTTGCAGAGAAGGTGATTGGTTGGTTTTGTGCAGATTGTATTATTTTTTTAATAAACACTCAAAAGGTATTCAAACCAAGCTGTTTGAAATTAAATCACATGTGCATTATCTGCCAGAATGTGTGTGTGTGTGTGTGTGTGTGTGTGTGTGTGAGTGTGTGAGGGCTAAATAGAGATCTGTAGTATTTAGGGCCTTGCTTAGCAGGAGCTTACAGAAAGCATGCTAAATGTGTTCGTGGGGACATGATACTGCAGCAAGTTCAGGCACATTGAGATTTATGGAATGACACAATGTCATATTTCAAATCTCGCAGTCATCAGGTTTCCATATTTCTGCTGTTGATGTCAGCGCATGATAGATTGAAGGCAATTACAATCTGCTGAAATAGTTCAAATCTTCACCTGCAATGTGTTGGCAAACTCAGAATAAGAAACGTGAGAGAGAGAGAGAGAGAGAGAGAGAGAGAGAGAGAGAGAGAGAGAGAGAAGAGAGAGAGTTGCAATAAAGCCGAATTCATCAAATTACACACATGCAAGACCCACTTTTTTTATTTTATTTTTTTTATTACTAACAAATATTATTATTAATAAAATATCAGTGAGAGACCTAAAAAAATAAAAAAAATTTCTCTCCTCTTATATGTAAACAAAATAGTTACATGTAAAGTAAAACAAATACTCAAATCATGTGTTATGGTTTTCTTTATATTTAGATATTTGATGTAATATTCTAGACATTTATCATGTATTTATAATTATTTAATTTACATTTTTAATATGTATAATTATTTTTGTCACATATAATGTATTTACAATTATTTTATTTTAAGAATAAATAATTAATATTGATAATATAATATAATGTTATTTATTTATTTATTAAAATAAGTATTGTTATATTACATTTTTACTTTATAATTTATTTATACATTTATTTATTTATCTGTAAGTGAATGCAAACCCTTGGGAAATTACCTCCTGTTTGCATTCACTCAGTGAATGGTCATGTATTTAAATTAAGTCAACGATCGAAACTCATGACGGCTTGTCATCGATGTCCAAACATAAGAAGGAGGATGAGGTCACTGAGATGAAGGGAACGGGAGACACACTTGCACACACACACACACACGCGCACGCGCGCACACATGCACACACACTGAAAACCACATGATGCATTCTCATACACTCCCATAACTACACTAACAGAGTGGAAAAGTACAAATTCAAGACAAATGAATCACAAATAACGAAAAAGGTGCATGCAAAATCTTACTGTATATCTAAATCCCAAGCACACACACACTCCAAGCACACACACTCTCCAAGCACACACACTCTCCAGCTCACCTCTCAGATCTCGCCCTTCTTTAATGCGCCTGACGCGCATCTTCAGCCTCATCTCGCTCTCGTGCATGTCTGTCAGTGGAGGAGGATCAGCAGGGCATCCAGGACACACGGAAACCTGCAGGAAATCTGCACAATCCAGCCGAGCTCGGATGAGCACTGTACACTGACACACTGATATCAGAGACGCCTTTGTGTTTCAGCGGCCGCGCGCTCTTTCCTCTCGTGCGCCTTTTCACTTCTGACTTTCAGAGCGAGCGCGCGCGCCTGCCTCTCTAATGTTGCGCCTCCTCCCTCTCTCTCTCTCTCTCTCTCTCTCTCTCTCTCTCTCTCTCTCTCTCTCTCGCGCGCTCGTGAGAGCGGCGTGGAGAGAGAGAGGGTGTGTTTGTGTGTTTTTGTTTGTGTGTTTGTGTGTGTATTTGCGTGTTTGTGTGTGTTGTGTGTTGTGTGTTTGTGTGTTTGTGTGTTTGTGTGTGTGTGTGTGTGTTTGTGTTTGTGTGTGTTTGTGTTTGTGTGTGTATTTGCGTGTGTTTGTGTGTGTGTGTGTGTGTGTGTTGTGTGTTTGTGTGTTTTTGTTTGTGTGTTTGTGTGTGTATTTGCGTGTTTGTGTGTGTTGTGTGTTGTGTGTTTGTGTGTTTGTGTGTTTGTGTGTGTGTGTGTGTGTGTGTGTTGCAATCAACAGGAGCTGTAGTTGTTTCGACCGCTCTCTCTGCTTACTGTAGGCATCATCATTGCTTATGTAATGGACACATTATCACGCGCATGATCTGTGTGTCCCGTCACTGGAAGTCCATGTTGACTCACTGCACTTCACACTCGCTTCAACAAAAGAACGGTTTGTCCTTGAATCAATCAGTGTTAATCACGGCTGACATCATGCATCAATCATTAGCTGTTAATCATCCATATAGGCTTTGCTGAATCATACAGGGATAGAGTGAATCCATTATTCGTCCATTTCTCTAAGATGTATAGTGCTAAAACCGTTAATCTGCAGCACAAAGGTGCAAAAAAGGTCCATTTCCAATTATTAGTAATTAATCATTCAAACTAACATCATGATTTGATAGATCTAATACATTATGTGCTAAAGTGCTAAAACCTAAAGCACAAAGATGCATCACATTGGTGAAATTCATGTGAAGTTCAGCGTACAAAAAAAAGGTCACTTGTCAATCATTGGCTGTTTATCATCCGTACACTGAAATCATGACGGGATAGGTTTAATATAGGCTATTATGTGACCTTTTCTCCATGACAGATGTAAACATACACTGGCCTGGTTTCACAGACAGGGTTTAGATTAGATTAAGCCATATTAGGCCTTAGTTCAGTTATTTAAGCTTTTATAAACATGGCTGTGTGAAACAGATCTTGAGACAGAACAATGACACTGACATATTTTAAGACACATCAGTGCAAGTTTCTTTCAGTCTGAGAGCCTAACCTAACGCCTGGTCTGTGAACCCGGGGGCTAAAGTGATAAAACCCTCGCTAAACTGCAGCATGAAAGTGCGATCACATTAGGGACATTTCAGAAACGTTTTGCAGAAACATCTGTGCATACCTAAAGATATATACAAAGTGCTAAAACATTCGTTAAACTGCAGCATGACGGTGCGATCAAACTGGTGAGATTCCAGTTTCACTGACGAAAATAGATAAAAATGTAATCATTAGACATTAATCATTCATACTGGGAAAGAATGCATATGCCAGTTTCTCTGTGTGCAGTGCTCAGACACTGTGTGTGAAGAGCTAAAACATTCGTTAAACTACAGCATAACGGTGCTGGAGTTGGAGTTTCATAAAACATCCATTGCCAATCGTTGGCCATTAATCATCCATATATGATACTGATGACAGGATAGATTGAATCCATTATGTTCATTTCTCTATGAAAGATGCAAATATTCAAATATATTCAAATATACAAAAAGTATTTATGTGTGTGTGTGGTATACATAAAGTATACATAAAGTATACCCCCCCCCCCCCCCCCCCCCCCCCCCCCCACAAAAAAAACCGCCACACCACACACACACAATTAAAGTCAATGGGGTCCAAAGTTGTTTGGTTACCAATATTTTTGTTTCGCATGCAAGAGCGAGTATCTAAATGATGACAGAATAATAGAATAGAATAGAATAGATTAAAATATAAAATATTAGAATAGAATAGATTAGAATACAATAGAATTGATTAGAATAGAATAGAATAGAATAGAAGAATAGAATAGAATAGAATAGAA
>FLSR01000531.1:59533-86838 GCA_900092035.1 Leuciscus waleckii
ACACACACACACACACACACACACACACACACACACACACACACCACAATTACACACTCACGCGCCCACACTCACACACACACACAGAGTTATGTTAAAATGTGAAAAGTGAATATGTGTTAGCTGACAGCATTGATATAGAAGGGTTATTTCCAGTGATCCCTAAAGAAACAGCTAAATGATAAATTACTGTGATCAATGATAACATGTTCTTGTGATTTTTATTTTATTGATATAATTTGAGTCAGCAAGAGATGCATCGGCATCCGGGCGGTTAGCGTGTGGAAATACACTATAAATAATACATTAATATAAATACTCTTTTAGCAATTAACTGATCCATCAACACTAGATTATACAGATGAAGCCCTTTGGGTTTAATGTTTCTTCTGAAGGAAAAATCAATTACGACCTGACAGGGTTTAATCACAGTGTCAAGCTTTACAGGGAAACATCCGGTGTTTTTATCCATTCCTGAATCCTCCCAAACACAGTTAATGGTGTTTTTGGCCAGGTTTGAAGTCAGAGAATATTGCTTTCGTGATGATCTAAACCCAGGCTAGCGAAGAGAGCAGCGTTTGATGAGCATTTGTGTAGAAAATTACCAGTAGCTTTGGGACCATTGTGTTGAGAGGACAAGGAGTTTCCAGTCATTTTGATGCCAGACGGCTGGGATTATTTATTTATTTTATTAATGTGTGACATGGAAGATGTAAATATCATGGGTAACAGCTGCCGGCTTTCAAGGGAGGGACAATGGGCGAGAGTTTTCCTTTTCTGTATGGAGGGGAAGACATGCCATAAAAGCTGTGTTTGTGTTTAATCTAACCCAGAAGGCTCAGCAGATTTACACATCGTCAGGAATATTTGCCCAGCTTTGCATGCACTTCTGTTCCTATTATACTCAGTCCAAATAATTATGGCAGGAACTTTCATGGCATAAAATGTTTATCAGGAGTGCCGTCTACTCGAGTCCAATCTAGTCCAGGACTCACAAGAGCTGGAAATCAAAGAAACCACAGAATAATCCCTTCCCTCGTCTCTGTCCCCGGAGAAGCGGATGAGTGACGGAGAAACACTCTCATCCATCCAGACTGTCACATGATCCACACTCATAAAGAAACCAGACCATTTAAAACACTTACTTAAAGCCCTTATGTATAATGCATTATACGAGTATTTTAATGCAGTAATTATGCCTTGTAATCCACATTATAATACTTGTCAATTCATTGAACACACCTTTAGAAAGTATATGCATTAAAACACATGACAAACAACCAATTTCAGGATCTGCAAATGCATTTTAACTTTGGTTATATAAGTTATATACATTATAAAATAACTTTATAATGTATTATACCAGGACTCTCAAGTTTTGAAGACAGGCAAGAGTGACAATGATTTTAAAAGTGACCTATAACATCGACTATGCAATACACTTTCATTTATTTAGTGCTAATACAATTATTAAGCCTATTTGGAGAGAGAGATGTTTATAATGTGACAATATGTCAGTCGTCGTGTGATAACGGAAATATGACTAGGCCTAGACTACTTGTTCTGAGCAGGTGTTGTCAGTGAACAGGCTGTAAAACTGTTGGCTAAGTTACAGACACCCATGAAAAACTGATGTTAATTATCTGGGAAACATTCTCTAACAGCAGTCAAGTTGTCACTGTTTGTGTCAAACTAGTTGTGAATTTGTTGTAACATTAAAACAGGAGATCATGACTTACTCTGTGCTCAGAGTGATGCTCGGAGCTCCAGTGGTTTCCTCTGTGGGTGAACGAAACCAGAGCCCGTCTACGGAGAGCCTGGTCACTCCCTATTAAGTCCTATTGTACCAAATGTTGGTTGTAGTTCCACCAGAGTTCCACTGGGGGCGATCGCCCATGAGTGCAAAATGAATGGGAGTCTATGGCGCTAGACGGCTAAATGTGTCTCTTTCACCCGATTGCCGTTGAGAAATCTCAGATTTGATTGTAGGTTTTGCAAGTTCAACATGGGTTATAGGTCGAAAGTTGAATGAACGAGTACTTATGTCCTTTCGATTTCTTACAGGTTGAGTTGTTGTTGCCCATAACACGCTAGCATTCTGCTAATGAACGCTGATTGGTCAGTGAAGGCCTGATTACGACTAGAGATACCGCTTGATGGCATCTGGCATCCGAAGCGGGACCAGAAACAACAAAACAAAACTCTTCTAGCACGTGTGTTTACCTGTGTCAGCTGTGTTGTGTGTTTACCTGTGTCAGCTGTGTTGTGTGTTTACCCCCCCGGGTATCCATCCATCCATCCATATATATATATATATATATATATTTCCCCCTAAACTTAACTACGTACCTGGGTCTCATCTACATTCGACGTCCCCTATCTCTCACTAACTAACTAACTTGCTTCCCTAACTAACTTGCTGCGCAGCAATAATAACCTGACAGACTTCAGCAAATGTCCTTTAAATGCTTTAATCACGGCCGGGAGAGTTCTCAGAGCAGTTCTCCAGAGACTCTCCTCCAAGAAGAAGCACGGCCGGAGGATCTCAGACAAACTTCAGAGAGAATCCCACCAGCAAACAGGAATACAACAGTTTTTATAGAATAGGAGCATGGCGAAAATGACATGAAACATTACAAAATTTCCCTACAATTTGATTGGTTCTTCATAGACAAGCCCCCCTGTTACTCATAATCACAAGGTTTCAAGTTTAGACATCTGTCTAGTTTCATTTCCCATATTTGTTATTTATACACTCACACACTCAAAGTCACGAGTTTTCACCAAAGGGGAACATACATTTAACATTCAAAAGCATATGAATGTTGTTCCTGCAAGAAAAACATTAGTTATGATTAATTAAAAAAAACATCACACCATCCAACCATATCTCTGAAGGATGCCCTTTTAAAAAGTTGTAATGATTAAATTTTTTTTTTTTTATTAATATTTTCCCATGTTTATGCTGTTTTATAAAAGAAACAAGCCACTAGTAAAAAGCAAGAATGTTTGAAGGCACAATTTCACAACCGCTCATTTCCTCATTACACATGAGAAACGGGAGATCTGATGGTCGATACCGTGATTTCCCTGATCTTAAGTGTTTACCTCTCAGTGCCGTTCTACATTATCATTTTCCTCAGTCTGTAGAGAAACACCCAAAGGCTGTTGTGTCTCATAAACCACCCGAGGTGAAGTCCAAGCCTCATTATCTGGCGACCGGCCTCATCTGCAGTATCCCATGTCAAAGAAACAGCCTCAAAGTTAAAACAAAGGGACAGAATGTTTGAGTCATGCAAAGAACCAGATATACGTGACATCTTGTGAGCGCCGGAAGCGCATAAAAGTCTTAATCAACAAGTAATGTCAGAGCGGATTGTAAAGGTCACGCATTCATCAGGAACAGGCCTGCTGGTCTGAGCTGTCAAAGAGCTTCTGCTCACGGGAATAAACCTCACCAACACTGTCTTTCTGCGCTTTATTTCTCTTCCAGGGCTCGCCACACACACAAAACCTTATTATAAACCAACATTCTCTGACATTTCCCTGTATCTTTCTCCAGCGTATCCCTGAGCCGCCCGTAAAGACGTCACAGTCTGATGATAGATGCTGGCCAGTTGCATGCGGTTATGAATTCAGATTATATTCAGAGTCCTACTTTAAAAGTGGTGCATTGGGGATTTATTGTTTTCCACAATGTCACATCTAATGAACACTGCACAACAATATCTACCTATTCCAACATCACAACTTAAGTTCAGTTGCTACTTAAAATACATTAAACTGACTTAAAAAAAAAAAAAAAAAAAAAAAAAAAAAAATTTAAAAAATTTTTTTAAAGATTTTGAGTTTTTTTTTCCAGCTAACAATCAACAATGAAGAAAAGTTTGTCCTCAGATTATTTAAAACAAACAGAAGAGAAATGGATCTTTTTCAGCGTTTATAATGTTTCAGAAGATAGTAGTTAATCAGTGAATCCTGAAAGCTGAAGCTGTATGGCAGTTTCCACACTTCATTAAGCTGCACAGCCTTTCTCAGCTGATCATAAGAGAGGTTTCTTCAGCATCTCGGCAGTGTTTCTGAACAATCAGGGTTTATTTGAAATGAATTCAAGAAAATAACACAATATATAATAATGCATGAACAAAACAAAGTTTTATATTTAATCTGTAATCCAAAATAAGACATTTGTGTGCTAAACACAGATGAGAGCAGAAATGAGGCTCAATATAAATCTTCATTCTTCATGCTGGTTTGGAACAACAGTAAATGGCCTAAATTATAGGCAAATAAAGAAGTGTCCCTTTTTCAAGATACTGTATTTAAAAGAATGATATAAAATCCAAATACGCTTTACAGATCCTTATTGGAAAGGGTTTGTTTTTCATGAAATGTTTGAGAGAGTTCGTCACTAGATGTGTGAACTGGGAGAGTGTGCCGGTCCACATTGGCCTTCTCCTATGAAGTCCGTCCATCTGTTTACTGGCGGCTAACAAACAAACAAAGATTGTAGGCTCATAGCGCCACCTACTGTACTGGGGTTGAATTTTTATTTTATTAATCCTCGAATAACACTAACATTAGAACATTGGCAAAGGATTGGTATACATACAAATACACACACAAAATAAAATACATAATTTCTACATAATTGACACATCTTACTACAAATTAAGAATAGTTACAAATTACTTTTAAAAAAAACCTAAAAGTTATATAAAAAAAATATAAGGACACAGACACTGCAGTTGTATAAATTCACTAACATTACAGACATTGATACACTAGCAAATCTTCAAAATACATGGATTTCTTTAATATTTCTTTATAATATTTAAGGAATCTTAAAAAAAAAAAAAAAAAAAAAAAAAAAAAAATTTAAAAAAAAAAAAATTTTTCTTTTAAAAATTTAAAGAAAATTAAAAAAAAAAAAAAAAAAAAAAAAAAAAGAGATTTAAGCATAGATCAATTTATAAAGTGGGGATTAAATGGAATACTGTTTACATAATTGTTCCATATGACTGAAGAATTGCCATACAAAAAACTTAACAATATACTCCAGGGGTCCATTATAATAAAAAATAATGTCTTTCTAAACTGAAAGAGTGTGTCACATTGGCAGAATGAAATATGTGAGAATATAGCATAACTCCTGCAGATGTTTTAAAGAGATCAGGTATTGGTTTTGTGCACATAAATGTGAGCCGATAAAAGTCGATTACCAAACATTGACATGGTCCACAAACGTTGATATTATGGTGTTATCTGAGACTGAGGCTGGGTAGATCCACTCCTGATAGTTATATGTTTATATGGAGGGGTCTCATTTATTTCGTACTGATCGTCGTGCTAAAGGTGGAGGAGTGGCGATCTCTGCAGGCAACAGTTACAATTATCCAAGTCTGAGCCGAGACGATTTGAAGTGCTAGTGTTGAATATTGAATCATTGCTGAATTGTTCTGACAGTTGTGGGATGCTATAGACCTCCTCCTGCGCCAAAGGACACATTGTCCTCATTGTCTGATAGTTTGTCATCTATGAAATATACCGAATTGGCTTTAATGGGAGACTTCAGTTGGGACTGGCTAAGAGAAATCTGAAGTCATTCTGTGAACAAGCTTTTTTTATTGATCTCTGTGACTGGACCGGGGGAATTTGATACCGGAGCCTGAAATAGCGTTGCAATATTTAAAAATCACTATTTTTGGACATTATAAACAAGCATGCTTCTTTTATAGGAAATATAAGATGAAAGGGCGTGATGATCCGTGGTTTTCAGAGACAACACGTGATCTTGCTCGGTCAATGGCAAAGAAATCCAAAAATAGCTCAGACTGGAAACATTTTAGGCACCTGAGAAACAAATGTGTCTCTCAAATACGTAAAGCAAAATCAGATTTTTATGTAAATGAAATATGTGATAGTTCAGCTAATCCCTCTAAATTTTGTAAAGTTATAAAATCACAGTCTTCTGACTCTAGGGATACCGTCATGCCAAATATTTTGAAGTGGAATGATACAATTATTACAGATAGGAAAAGTATGCTAGATTCCCTGAACCAGCACTTTATATCTTCTGGGTTGTTGGTGTTTTATGCAACACAACAGAGGAGACAAGAGGACGACTCTTTGTCTAGGGAAAATGAACCTATCGATTTTGATCTTGTTCCTCTTGGTATATGATGCTCTTATGAAGTTAAATGTTAAGAAATCCACTGGTCCGGATGAGTTTGATCCATACTTTTTAAATATTGCTGCTGAACATATTGCAGGACCTTTTGACACACATTTTCAACCTGACTATTGAAACTGGATTAATACCGAGTGTATTGAAGTCAGCATATGTCACTCCTTTATTTAACGGTGGTGAATGATCAAATCCAAATAATTATAGGCCAATATCTAAGTGATCTGCTTTAGCCAAGGTTTTAGAAGGGCTTATAGTGACCAGTTGGAAGACTATTTAGTAACAAAAAACATTTTAAATGAAAATGAATGAAAAACACAGCACTGTCACCGCCACTATGAAAGTGTTAAATGATTTCATAAGTGCTATTGATTCTAAAGAATATTGTGCTGTGCTGTTCTGAGATCTTTCAAAGGCGTTTGACACAGTTGACCATATGTCCTGTCTCAGAGATGGCTGGATATTGGAATGCTCCAATATCAAAAAAGCTTTTTGACAGATCCAAAAGCTCCAAATGCTCCAAAAGCTGTCGAATGGTTTGGCAACTCTTTGAGTGGCAGAACACAAAGTGTTCAGGGTGATGGTGTGTCCTCAAACTCATTACTTATACAAAATGGTGTCCCCCAGGGGTCCATTTTGGGTCCCATTTTATTTACTATTTATATAAATGACTTTTAAATGACGACTTTTCTAAATCAAGGAAAGCAGAAGATGCTTGTCAAATTGTTACACTAGATGAGAAAGTAATTGAACGAGTATCAGTCTATAAATATCTTGGTTTCCTTTTAGAAGAAAATGTGTCCTTCAAACAGCATATAGAGTGTTTAACAAAAACACGTAGGCCCTGTCCACACTCGTTTAGCTGTACACGTAAACATTTTGTATCATATCGGCGTTTCGTCCAGACGGATCCGGCGTTTTGGGAGATGACACCGCTATTTTTTTTAAACCGGGTCCCAGAGTGGATAAATCTGAAAACGTTTTATATAGTGCGTTTTCGTGTGTACAGCCAATCCGTATATTCTGTGAAGCGATGATGTCATCACCCCACGTGTCGACTACTCAGACACCGCTAAGTCACGTAACGGCAACAAGTGCGACTTCATGCTTGTGTTCGTGCTGCAGAAACTACTGAGCCTCTTTATTTCTTTATTCTGTTTCTTATGCTATGATGCTTGTCTGTTGTCTGATTAAGACGTTTTGTATTTTGTAGGGATGGGCATTTCAAGCAAAAAAAAATTATTTGATTATTAGGGGAGACCGGGGGCAGTTGCAACACTTCTCTCAGTTACTCAGAGACTATCTGGACTAGACAGACCAAATATGAATATATTAAACTTGCATCTGTCTGCTAATTACCCAAACCATTTAAAGATGATTACATATGACACATTGTTCACAGTATTTATTTGAATGGAAGAAGCCAGATGTTGCAACTGACCCCGACCCAGGGACGCTTGCAACATCAGCATCCCAGATAGCTTAGAAGAACTCGATATTGCGACAGAAACTATTGACTCTCTTTTCCAGCACTTTAGACACAGTTGCTCGTTGCGCTTAACGAAGATTAGATTGAAGCCTGCTTCATCGACAAAGATGAACTCATGGGGTTTGTCCAAGGATACCATGTCAAATATTGTTTCTGTGAAGAAATACAATATACTGTATTTAGATTTTTGTCGTACAGAGACAGTGATATACTGTAGAGTACAATTAGGCCTACTGTATGCACTTCTGATTCACATACATTGAATGTACTGAAGAGTAATGTCATTCACATAGTATGTGTTAGTACTGTAGACAATCTGGATTACAGTAAATGTTTCTAAATGTACACTTACTTGCACATACTGGGCTCGCAGTTCTTTCACCCTTGGGGAGTTGCGCTCAAAGGTACTCTGTATACTTGTTTCATTCGCATCCTGTTACGATGGAGGACACGGTCAACTGTGGAAATGCTCACCTGTCGATTCCCTGGAAGTGTGTGTTGTCTTGTATCACTCGTTCCTGGATTTCTCTGAGTCGTATTACATTATCTTGAAGGACCATGCCCACTATAACGGCCTCTTGTTCCCGAGGGAATATAGCTGTCCTTCCACCTGCATGTGGCAGCCTTGCAATTCTACAAAAAGTAGATGTGCAGTTAGTAGAAAAATTCATGCAGTACTATACATAGTGATTTACTGTACAAATGTCTATTAAAACAGTTGCATATAGTGTAGTACAGTAAATTTGCAATTACAAAAATACAGTAGTATACTGTACCGGTTCTCTTCTCTGAATGTCCTTACTATGGTGGACACAGAAAATCGGCTCAAATTGGGTTGCACTCGAAGTCCTGCTTCCCTCACTGTCAGTCCATGGACAAAAACATGGTCTGACTGTTTCTCGAATTTCATCAGAAATGTCCACTCTTTGTCTTCCTCCTCCTCTTCCTCCTCTTCCTCTTTCTTGCCCTCCTCCTCCTCCTCTTCGCCCACCTCGCATATGCACTCTCCTCTCACATTGTTTCCTCTATCCATTCTCAAACTTTCTCCTTCCCACCTTCAACAAACTGTTTGCTCTCTGAACTGGCTTATATTGGTTGTCCAGTGTTTCCTTTAAGCTGTGCGGACGCGCAGACTAATTGAAGGTCCTGCGCTGCACAAGTTCAGACCGCGCAGACGACGTGCATCCACTCGGTAATGGCAAAACGAAAAGATGAAACATCTCTGCAACAGCCTAAATTAAAGGTTTGTTTGACTTTCAAACAAGAATGGCTAAATGAAATGGTTCAAACGGATACAAGCGATGGCCCTGATAAATCGGATAAATTGTCTGAAATGTTTAGTACGGAGCTAATGGGATTGTGTGCAAAATTTGCTCCGAAGCTAAAATCAAAGGAGAGTTTTCCACCGGGAAAATATGGACGGAGTGGAAACTTGACTACCTAAAACGCCACTTAACTCAATGTCACATTGATGCTGTGAAAGCATTGTACAATAAAAGCATGGATCTGCTATTTAACCAGCTTCTCGGAGTCGAGATAATCTAGAGAAAAACGTTTCGACTTCGCCAATAAGAGCAAGGAAAGAGCAAACCCTGAACAAATCAAAATATTGATCGATAATGTGCTACTTGCCATTAAAATGAATGCGTCGCTGCTATCTGTTTAAGAAATTCATAATCATCTGGAGAAATATGTAAGCCTTCCCGACAGATGGAGAAGTAAAAACTACACATTTGAATTTGTGGAGTCAATTAATGCAGTTGTACAAGCTGAGACTATGGAAGATGTAAGAAATGCCAATGTTCACACGCTGATAGTCGATGAAAGCACAGACATTACAGTACATAAAATGCTAGTTCTTTACATTAAGTTTAGAGAACAAAATCAATTCACATACACAACTGTGTTTGCCGGGATCATTCAGCTGGCACGATGCAGCGCCCAGGATATTGCCGATGCAATAATAAAGTTCTACACTGATCATGGACTTGATTTGCAGAAAATGGCCGTGTTAACGTCTGACGGCACTTCTGTCATGTTAGGCAGACATAATGGAGTCACTGCAAATACTGAGACGGCAAATAAAGAACAACACTGTTGCTCATCGAGAGGATTTGGGAATTGATGAAATAAGTGGAAACACTTTTAAGAACAGTATATTCACTCTTCAGTAGGTCTTCTGTGAAGAAAAGCAAACTCGACGAGTTGGCAAAAGTTTTAGAAGTGGATTCCTTGTCTTTCAGACCGCTGAATGAGGTTTGCTGGCTGTCACGTTACCAAGCTGTTAATGCATTTTTGCAGAATTACAGTCTGTTAACGGAGTACTGTGCAAAAGAAGCAGACAACGACGATCCGATTGCGAAATACCATCTCAAATTATCTGATCCCAAGTACAGAGCTGCAATTACTATTCTTGGAGATGTGTTGGAAGACTAGCTCAGCTCAGTAATCTTAGCATTAGTGATGCTCACTGCTTTGCCAGAGCTAAGATGGAAAAACTTCGATCTCAGCATCTTCACTGGAGCACCCGTGTGAACGAGCTGTTGGGGAAACATGACCGTGTGATAAATACAGCCGACATTATTCTGTTTGTCTGCAAAGTTTGTGACCATCTTGATGCACGATTTCCTGAAGGTGAGCTTAAAGAATGGTCTGTTTTTAGCCTAGAAACACTGGATTCAACACTCGATTTTGATCATGGCACGAACGATGTAACCAGACTGACAGAGAAGTTCCACGCTTTTCTAAAACAAAGAGATGATGACGCCACCGAAAGCATCACTGAAATGGTAACCTGGACACTAAAAGCTCAGGAGTTTGTGGAGCTTGCACAGTTAACTGACATTTGCGGGACATGCCAAGCGTCTAGTGCAGACTGTGAACGCGGATTCAGTCTCATGAACCGTATCAAGACAAACTCACGTAACCGACTTCAGACCACCGACTCGGATCAGCTAATGAGAATCGGTCGACACGAGCAGACGGGTCTATCAGTCTGGACAAGGTCTATAACCACTGGACAGATGTTCAGGACAGACGGGAGAAGCTTTAAAGGTGCATGTTTTATAGGCTACATTATTAATAAATGCATAGTAATAATGCATGCATTTAATGTGTTTGACTGCAATATTTATACTTTTTGCTGAAATATACATTTTTATATCATTTTATATATTATGTTTAAGTATTGTGGTTAATTATCTGATTAAAGCTTTACACTTTATTTAAAAGGTTAAGTTACTGTAACAAGGTCTGTAGTCACTGAAAGAAAATAAGCAGATAATGTTATTATTGTGATGCATCTTTGTCTTCAGATGCTGTTTTGAGAGCGGGTCCAGATCTCCACAGCCCTGCACGGCCAGTCGAGAGAGCAATGAAGCACTGCTACACTAAAGGTTTTTAAAACTGTTTGTATATCTTTTTAATCCAATCTGGTTTAATAAAATGTGTTTGTTAAAAATACTGAACATTTATTTTTACTATACTGTAAAATTTGTTGAACCGTTAATAAAATTTACTCAAACTATAGTTCATTAGGTAATGGTAACATGCTCTTTTTGTGACAACATACATTTTTTGATGAAATTGCTCACAGTTTAAAGGTTTGCGCTCAGATTTTAATTTTTTTTTGCTCAGCACAGTAAAAAATTAGAGGGAACATTGGTTGTCACATCATTTGAAACCGGTTAAATCAGTTTTGAGTGGTTGTGTTCGATCAATGACATGTGTTTCTCTATTTGTATTTGATTGTCACTTGTGTTTACCGGTATGGATGACGTGCATTACAGTGCAGAATGTGTTTAGAGAATGAGAATGTGTTTAGAGTTTTGCTGAAAAGTCTAAGTGAGATCTGCAAATTGTGTTTTACCATGTGAAATGGTTTAAGGTATTGATGGCAGACTGCACAATTAGCTCAATGAGATTAGGCAACTGCCAATGGGTTTTAGTGTTTTAGCAATTGAACTGTAAAAAAAACTGTAAGAGAACACCAGAAAAATGGAGCGCAACTGGAAGAAAACGCAACTAGAGTTTTTTTTCTTGTATTTTGTTGAAAGAGAGCATTATTGCTTACAGAAAGGCCTTAAAAACGTCTAGATCTGCTTATTTTTCGACCCTCTTACAAGAAAACAAATACAACCCTAGGTATTTATTTGAACTAATGAGAAATTAAGCTTCAACACCAGACGTTGTCAAACAGCACAGCAGTAATGACTTTATTTTATACCCGTGTATCTGAAGCGCTGCTCTTTCAAACACACTTCAACAGTTGAAAACATTAGATTTCATGTGTTTTTCACTTTTAAAAACACATCTGGATAAAGTCATATGTTTCGTAGCAGTCTGAACATAGCTTACGAAACGCTTCACTGAGCTTTAACCCAGAGAGAGAGAGAAGCTGATTACTCTAGGCTCCTCCCACTCGTCCTCCTCCACCAATCAGAATGCTGGAAGACTCATTGGTCACAGCTGTAATGAGGACAGAAGCTTTAAAAGCTCTTGTGGTGAATCAGTGTGTGTCTGACACTCAGACCGCTCTCTATTTCTGTCATGTTCCTCTGCGGTATGGTAATATAATGTTTCCTCCTGTCAGCTCCAGGCTCTTTTGACTGTTTGTGTGTGTTTTATTTAAAATCAGTTTGAGTCTCTATGTTGGGCTCATTATGGGGGAAACCTTTGACAAAAACATTTCCAGTCTCTTACCCATTTGCTCATGAGTTTTTGTCCAGCTAACAATCTACACGAAGAAAAGTTTGTCCTCAGATTATTTAAAACAAACAGAAGAGAAATGAATCTTTTTCAGCATTTATAATGTTTCAGAAGATGGTAGTTAATCCGTGAATCCTGAAAGCTGAAGCTGTATGGCAGTCTCCACACTTCATTAAGCAGCACAGCCTTTCTCAGCTGATCATAAGAGAGGTTTCTTCAGCATCTCGGCAGTGTTTCTGAACGATCAGGGTTTATTTGAAATGAATTCAAGGAAATGACACAACATATAATAATGCATGAATAAAACAAAGTTTTATATTTAATCTGTAAACTCAGAAAGAGAAGCAGTTTTGAGCCATTGAGTCCATCAGCAATCAGAACATAATCAGGAAATATATATTACACACTTGAGTGTTTTACATGAAGGAAGAGATTTCACTAATCCCTGAACCACAGAATCAACAGGAGAAAGAGTGAAAGATAATCTGTGCATCTCCTGCACCGGCGTAAAGTGAAACCGGAAGTGTCTATCCCTATCGCTGACCGGAAATCCAACATGACGGCAACTAGACCATTACGTTTATTGCGAACAAACAAAATAAACATTTGTTGTGGTTTCTGAGACGGCACACTCCACGACCCACCAGTGGAGAAATACTGCTCTACATTTCATATGTTTATATCATGTCTTCTACATTTAAAATATACACAATCTGAGGCTAAACATGTCATGCCAACACAAGCAAACCCGAGTGACTGGACAATGCAGTCGAGAGCCTCAACACTAGTGTTACAGGTTCAAGATTCACTGTACTGGTGATCAACAGGTTACAGTAGTAAACTCACAGAAACAGCAGCTGTTGAGAGAGTTCCTCACTAGATGTGTTACGTTACCTGGGACAGTGCGGTGGTCCGCTGTGGCCTTCTCTAATGAAGGCTACCTCCTGGCCTGGCCTGTCCTCTGACCGATGGTAAAGATTTTACTAGCTGCGTGTTCCATTTTGCGGTCGTCCGCGTTTCTTCTTTTATACGTTTACTGACGATTAGCAAACAAACAAAGGTTGTAGGTTCATAGCGCCACCTACTGTGCTGGAGTTCAATGTTTTATTAATCCTCGAATAACAATAACATTAGTACATTTGGAAAGGATGTAAAAGCAAAGGATTGGCAATACATACAAATACACACACAAAATAAAATAATACATAATTTCTACATAATTGACACATCTTACCACAAATTAAGAATAGTTACAAATTACTTACTAAAAGAAACCTTAAAAGTTATTTAAAATGTAATGACATGACAAGGACACAGACACTGCAATTCACTAACATGCAGACATTGACTAGCAAATCTTCTAAATACATGGTTTCTTTTGGAATATTTAAGGAATCTTAGGATTTTTTATTCTTCAATTTAAAAAAGAGCTTTAAGAAAAGGAGTATAGTTACATTTATAAAGTGGGGATTAGATGGAATACCGTTTGCATAATTGTTGCATATGAATTTGCCATATAAAAAAATTTACAATATACTCCAGGGGTCCATTATAATATAAAAAGAAAGAGTGTGTAACATTGACAGCTGTTATGAAATATGTGAGAATATAACATACAACTCCTGCAGATTTTCTGAAGACCTGAAGAGATCAGGTATTGGTTTCGTAAACGTGACATAAATGTAAGAAGTCTATTACCAAAAATTCATATCACAGGATGAACTGAAACACACACTGTTTCTGAGCATACAAGAGTATGCTGAATGAAAGAGCTCATAGAAAAGCTTGATGAAATTAATATTCTTAATAATAACAATAGCTGACAATTCTTAATAACAATAGCTGAAAAGCTATTGACAGTCAAAGCTTTGAGAGAGAGAGAGAGAGACTGAGAGAGAGACTGAGAGAGAGAGATGGAGATGATCATCTCTGGTTGGTTTCTGTGTCTTCTGGATCTGAAAGAGGTTTTAGAGGAACTTGATCAAACCCAAAGACTCTTTACACACACAATATATCTGACTAAATGACAGTGTCAGTAACGACTGTTCAACACCTTTACAATCTACAACTGCATTATATTCAGAGTCCACAGACCCAACACTGCTGAATAACAGCAGAATATCACTATTAAATATCAGGAATTATAATACTGGAACATTAAACACCAGTTATCCATTTTAAAATACAAGGTTCAGATTGAATCTAAAATAAAACCTTAATTTCTGACGCAAACACAGATTGAGGAAATATGGATGTTAAGTGTCTGTCCAGTTCTGATCAACTCCATTTGATCAAAGCATTAAATTACACAAAGCCAAACAGGGAGAGATCACATGACATGAGCAATAAAACATGATTGAGAAATCTGAACAGAAAACAAGAACAAATCTAGATGGACTGATATTATGAAAGAGGATCAAAGTAACAAAAGCTTCACTTTATTCTCCAAACAAACACTTTGTTCTACAGACTGTCGAGTTTGAGATCATGTGATCACAGCCGACGGACACAAGAACCACAGCAGAGATGAGGAACAAGCAGCAAGACGTTTATTTAAAAGCAGAGGCAAATAAATAAAGCATTAAGTTAACATTAAACATTAAGTGCCTTAAAAGTACAGAACATTAAAAACAGTCTAAAACTAATTGGAACATACCATTTTACTAAAACTCACTGCATCAATAAAAACATAATTACACTTAAACAAGAGCTAACCAAAAAATAAATAAAACAAACAATAATTTTAAATGGCTAAAATGAGCTTGTGCTTCTAAAACAGGACATAAAACTGAACCCCATAATATAAAAAGTTCAAAAGAACAGTAAAAACAGTGGTGGAGGAGATGGCGTAGGAGACGGAGGAGGAGACGGAGGCCGGACGAGGATATGGAGGTGAAGGAGACGGATCTGAAAGTGAATCAGAAACTCAAGTGAATAATTTGCACAGCAGAAGATCTGAAAGTGAATCACAGGATGAGCTGAAACTCTGAACTACACACCGTTTCTGAACTGCACACACTGTTTCTGAGCCGCTTTAGCATACAAGTCTGATGAATCAAAGAGCTCAGAGAAAAGCTTAGTGAAATTAATATTCTTAATGATAATAATCTTCATTAGGGCTCCATCTTCACCTGAGAGACAGAGACATGGATCTTCATGGTGCTGAGGACAATGATATGGTCTAAAAGGGGTGTGTGTGTGTGTGTGTGTCTAATGTCAGTGAGTTTCTCCCCACGAGCACCTGCACCTAAACGCCACAGGAGGTCAGAAACACATTTGGTTGTTTCACGGCCGGATCTTGGACATCTACGGACTAGTTCTCATCTCTCCTGCAGTTTCCATCTTTCTAGAGCTCCCATTTCTCCTGTTCCTCTCTCGGTCATCACACTCTTTCTGTGGTGTCAGTCGTTCTCTCACCCTCTCCGGCAGAGACCCTCTTCTCCTCAGCCGTCTCAGAGCCGATCGGGCCGCTGCCTCCCTCGCCGCTTTCTTGTTGAGGCCGGACCCCTCCAGGAACTCCTCATCCCCCACCCGGACCCGGACCGTGAACCTGACAGAGAGAAAGATGAGGAAGGAGAATATAATAAGTGTATTCTTTGTGCACAACATGTACATGAACAAAGCATCTACACAAACACAGCTCAGTGTGTGATCAGTCCTGACACACTTATATGTAAATGCTTCTTCTTCTGTCCCTGAAATAAGAGCTCACAGTTTATCTGCGCATGGAAGTTGTTCGTTACTATAGCAACAGTCGGCTGTCGACCACTGATCTGTGCTCTCGACACAGTTTCTTTCAGAATTAAAGTATACTGTACCATAACACTGAATATTCAGCAATATTACTAGTCTGACTGGCATACAAGAGTCTGCTGAATGAAAGAGCTCACAGAAAAGCTTGATGAAATTAATATTCTTAATGATGATAACCTTAATCTTTTAACGTGGGGCCCAGAAGCTGCCCAGGGTCCGGGTCCATAAGCCTCTTGGGGTCCGTCTCCGGGTCCGGGAGCTGTCGGGGGTCGGGAGCTGCAGGAATACTGGAGGACGGCTGTGGACATCATAGATCAAGCTTCAGTGTGAAGAGCGAGTGAGTGAGTCAGTGTGTACCTGAGAGGCCTCTGTGAGGAGGATGGCCACGGCTGCTTGGGCCGCCTTCTCTCTGGCCTGCTTCTTAGAGGAGCCGCTCATAGGGAGGAAGGAGCGCCCCCCCAATTTCACCTGGTAGGAGAACCTGAGACAGAGAGACCGTGAGAAGAGTGGATGACAGGTGTGTGAAACGTGATCATGACAGTGAGGACACAATGAGATGAAGTCCAGATGTGTGTGAGAGAGTTAAGTCTC
This sequence comes from Leuciscus waleckii, assembly GCA_900092035.1. Taxonomy (NCBI): domain Eukaryota; kingdom Metazoa; phylum Chordata; class Actinopteri; order Cypriniformes; family Leuciscidae; genus Leuciscus; species Leuciscus waleckii. The sequence continues at coordinate 76,261 of FLSR01000531.1, forward strand.
CTTTATTTATACAGCACATTTTACAATACACAGTGTTTCAGAGCAGCTTTACAGAGATAACAGGAAAGTAATGCAACAAAGTTTGTTTCCAGAAGAAAATAGCATCACAGTCCAGCTTAAGTAAAAGCTCAGTGATGTTTACCCCGTGAGTCAGTCCTAGAGCTCCTCCAGTCCGACTTTAGGGAAAAATCGGGTCTATTGGAGACGTCCAATCGATTTCTCCGAAATAACACCACAGACACAGTGTAATCACCATGGGGAAATCTCACAGTAAAACTGGGCAAAATATTGATGCACTGGTGTTTTACCAGATGAGAAGTTTATCTTTGTATAATCTTTTTACTCTTAATTTATTTTATGACTGTTTTAATCATTCTTCCTCTTGCTTTTATTTTGTGATTATTTTAATTCCTTCCTGTAAAGCACTTTGAATTGCCATAGTGTATAAAAAGTGCTAGAGAGAGAGAGAGAGAGAGACTGAGACTGAGACTGAGACTGAGACTCTGGGAATTGGGGGGTCCCGTCTGCTCCACCAGCTCCTCCCCATGAGGAGTTAACCCTAACCTCTGTGAATTGGGGAGCCCAGTCCGCTCCACTGATGTGATAAGCTCCTCCCCATGAGCGGCAGCAAACCTCGCAGGCCAGAGAGGGACTGATGGTGCAGGCAGTCCTGCAGCCGTGGCCGTCCTCCGAATCTCTGCTAGGATAGAGAAACTCTAGATTACATCATGTGACACACAGAAAATGAAGCAGATGGGAATAAAAGCGTGTGGTTAGTAGTGTTGGGTGATATGCTCCATTTTCATATCGTCCTATCATCAGCCTGTGAGATCGGCGATACACGATATTATCATGAGGGGGCGGGGCTTACTTATTTGGTTCTTAACTTGCTTATTTACTCATTAATTGCTTGTTTTATTACTCCTTTTATACATAATATTTTTCTATTTTGCTAAGGTGAAGTCACCTATTAATAAGCTAGATCTTGTTATTTCCAGGTATAGTGAGGTGTATCGAGTCTGACTCCGAGTATTTCAGCATGTCAGCGGGAAATTTACAGACACACATTATCCTCTCATGCCGTTACACATGCAGCATTTCGACTAGCCTACTTCTACACGAGATGAGAACACGTTTGAATCATTTCTTGGGTCAAGAAAGAGTCGGAGTTTGCGATATATCTGATATATATGAGTCCTACCAGTGCTCTCTCTGTCCTCCTACACTTTACATATGCGCACTTCAATAAGCTCAAATAACGCGGATTAATGCGTGTTAAATGCCGGGAGAAACCAGATTAAGGGGCAAAAATCTAAAAGTCGAGTTTGAGATCATGTGATCACAGCCGACGGACACAAGAACCACAGCAGAGATGAGGAACAAGCAGCAAGACGTTTATTTAAAAGCAGAGGCAAATAAATAAAGCATTAAGTTAACATTAAATATTAAGTGCATTAAAAGTACAGAACATTAAAAACAGTCTAAAACTAATTGGAACATACCATTACTAAAACTCACTGCATCAATAAATACATTACGCTAAAAAAAAGGATAAAACCAAACAATTTTAAATGGCTAAAATGAGTTTGTGCTTCTAAAACAGGAAAAAAACTGAACCATAATATAAAAAGAGTTCAAAAGAACAGTAAAAACAGTGGTGGAGGAGACGGAGGTGGTGGAGGAGACGGAGGTGGTGGAGGAGACGGAGGTGGTGGAGGAGACGGAGGTGGTGGAGGAGACGGAGGTGGTGGAGGCCGGATGAGGAGATGGAGGTGAATCAGAAACTCAAGTGAATCATTTGCAATCGTTTCCATCTTTCTAAAGCTTCCATTTCTCCTGTTCCTCTCTCAAATCACCACACTCTTTCTGTGGTCAGTCGTTCTCTCACACTCTCCGGCAGAGGCCCTCTGCTCTTCAGCTGTCGCAGAGCTATTAGAGCTGCTGCCTCCCTCGCTGCCCTCTTATTGCTCCCGGACCCCTCAGGGAACTCCTCCTGCCCGACTCGGACCCGTGCTGTGAAAGGTGGAGGAAGGAGGAGAGTAGAGGGAAAAGGTGTAGGAGGATGAGTGGAGGAAGGGAGGAAGGAGATGGAGGGAAGGTGGAGGAGAGTTGAGGGAAAGATGGAGGAAGGAGGACGAGTGGAGGAGAGAAGGAAAGGTGGAGGACGAGTGGTGTAGGATGGTGCTTCTGGTGAGGGTGAGGGTGGAGGGCTGTGAAAACAACGAGAAAACGAATGATGCTATGCTATGATAGACCGCACATCGACTCTGAACGACAACACAACACACACCTAATCAACACTAAAAGACTAAAGATGCCATGCTAACACTAGCAATGCAGTCAGAGCCTCAACACTAGTGTTACAGCTTCAAGACTCACTTACTGATGATCAACAGGTTACAGGAGTAAACTCACAGAAACAGCAGCGGCTGAGAGAGTTCGTCACTGGATGTGTGACCTGGGCGCGTGTGGAGGTCCAGTGTGGCCTTTGCCAATGAAGGCGACCTCCAGGCGCTTCCTCTGGCCACATGAGAAGAGCTGACTGGGTGGTCCATTTTTGTTTTGTTTGAATCTTGTGTTCATGTTCGTCCGCGTTTCTTTTATGCGTTTACTGGAGGCTAACAAACAAGCAAAGGTTGTAGGTAAATTAGCGCCACCTACTGTACTGGAGTGTTTTTTTGGCTCTAGTATTAAACTCACAGAAACACAGATGTTGAGAGTTCGTCACTGCACAAACTTTTAGGCTTCAACAGCCTTGAGGGTGAGAATTTTCATTTTTGGGTGAACTATACCTTTAATAGTTATAATATATATAAACCCACAGATCTAATACAGGGTGAATCCATGTAACTTCAGCCTCAGTTTGAAATGACAAAGTGTCCCGATTGCCCGACTTGACTGGACACACACATTCAGTATTTAAACAGCATTACAGATGAAGGATCTTCCTGTCTCAGGGTAATTTAACTCACCTTTGAAGACGCCAGACCGCCAGAACCCCCGCCGATGACGATGAGATCATAGTCGTACACCTCGCTCGCTTCACCCAGCAGCTTCTGCAGGACGCCATCGCTGTGGGCCTGTTCCCACAACAACCAGACACTCATTACAGCATAAAAACATGCTGATAAGAGCCTTTGTGAAGAGGCACTTGTGCATTATTCAGCTCTATCACCAAAGGTCTTTCCCACAGAGCTGCTTTACACTCAAGAGAAAGGGCTTTATAGACAGCTGACAGATGCATTAGTGATAGAGACAGGCACTGATGATCAGACATTTCATATGTAGATCACAACGAGCAGTCCTCCGATGGGGAAACCAACATATTCACCTGGTGAGATAACAGCTAGTACAAAACTAGGGCTGTGCAAGACAAGGTACTTTCTCAGTTGTGATTTCTAAGGTTGAAATATCAAACAATTCATAACAGAGTGAGCACTGCAGTTATACACTGAAAGCACTTCGTTTTAATACTTGTAATGTTTTTTAAGCCTTTTAGTTGAAAAATACTTGACATTTCAATTTATTAATATTCTAAATATTTTAAACAGTACTTTTTATAATACTTTTTTAAATAAATAAAAAGTATGTGTAAGGTTGTAAAACAGAAATTAAAAAAATAATAAATATAAAATGCTAAATGAAAAAAAAAAGAGAAAAAAAATTGCAAGCTAGATATTGTTTTAATATTGATAAATAATATCGGGAGGTCTATGGAAAATTCCCAGCCCTAATAATAACAATGGTTGCATTTCCAATCAAAATTTGACGAGTGAGTAGTTTCAGAGTGAAACCAACACATTTTACAACGAAACTGAAAGTCCTGCCCTGAATCAATGATGACTGCAATTTTGTCATTTAAATGGGGAAAAATAACTTCCAGCAGACGTGTGGGACGGAGAGAAATGTTTTAATTACTTATACTTATTCTCTTAATCTTCTACCACAGCTAAAATTAAAGGGTGTGTGTGTGTGTGAGGCGATTCTGCAGCAGAACGTTCTCTAACTGGAGTGTCCATGACAGTGAAGTCAAGCGAGTGAAACCCAGTGGCACTGCACACTAAACACTGACTGCACGTTCCCTTCCAGAACACAGTGTGGGACCAGAATGCAACGATTTTTGCAAGAGCAACGGTGAGAATGAGGAATTCATCATTCTATAAAGTTAGTACGGTTTCATGCCATCAAATCTGTAAAAAGACAAGAGTTTGCTTGAGGAAATGTCATTTTTATGTCTGTAAATTAACAGAACCAGTTTCTCTGGTGGTCTTTGGTCATTCATGAACACTTGTGCACCTGTGCAGTGTTTCAGAGCAAGCTAATCAAGCTATGGTTGGTCACTTCGCATGTCAATCAGATATTCCTTGACTACATGAATAGCAAAAATAACGAGCAGACATTAAAAGAAACAAAAGTCTGGCCAGCGAGACCGAGTAAGAATCATGTCGAACTAGAGCTGCACGATATATATTGTTTTAGAATCGATATCGCGCTGTTAGATTTACCTCAAAAACATAAAGCAAAGCATATTTCAATTGTATCTTTCTTCTATTGTATTTATCTATGCTTGTAATTTGTTTATTATTTTCTATTCAGATTAGGGATGGGACGATTACCGGTTCCACTATAAACCACGATAAAATGTACTGACGGTTAATATTATCCTTTAAAATTGAATTATCATTAAAACAGTGTTTGATTATCGCGATTTTAATAACTCACTGTAAATCCTGTCCAGCCAGCAACAGCTCTGTTTTTTTTTCTTCGAGAAGGAGGCGGAAGGCCGTGCTCGGGAGATTTTCAGCCTTTCAAGAGGACCAAATCTGAGGTGTGGTCATATTTTGGCTTTTACAAAAGTCCTGAGTGAAACTTAATCGAGGATGGTCACTACAATAGGGGGGAAACACAATCTGCCGAGTCGTCTTGTGTGACCATCACCCACTGTTCATAGTGAACGCAAGGCAAGTTAACTTTGACCTCAATACTATTTTATCTCACGCACTTGAAATAAACGTGAAGCTTCCGCGAAGTTCGCAGCAAGTGGCTTTGAGCCAAAGACAAACGATCCAAGTTCAAACAAGACTATTAAAGTCCACGTGAACCGGAAGTTGCAAACGACTTTTCTCCAGTGTTGTGACGTATTTCCCAGTGAAAAGGAATATTGAACAGAGGGCAGGGTTTTACTCTAGCGCTCCTCCTCTCCATCTCTCGCTCATTACAGACTAACGATTTGAGGGGAGTGGTTAAGCGTTTCCCAAACCAAGCCGTCAAACCTACGTCATCAGGGAAGGTCCTCCAATGCAGAGGGGAGGGGCATTTTCAGATTTTGATTAAAGATTACGAAGCCAAAATTGTTTTTTCTGTGTTTTAACTTGCACGGATTAATTGTTCACCACAAGACTAGTAATATGCGCTAACAAAGTAAATAGGGTCCATTTTGATTTCAGTTGGACTTAAAGAGTGACATTTAAAGGATAATAATGTATATCGCTGTACACTTATTACACCGATGTTTTTACACCGTTGCGATGCATGGATGTGCGCTGTGTTATAATGCGTTGCTATTGACGACGGTCATTATAAGGAAGGAAATGCCACAGAATATAATCTTGCTTAAAAAGTGCATAGAGCTGCTTGTTTCATTTGTTGTTTGTTGATTTTCAAATATTAAACTCTTTTTAGTGTGAGCATCAGTTAATTTTGAACACTTTCATCTCGTTTTAACAAAACCGTGATGATATTGATAATCACGATAATTTTGGTCACTATAATCGTGATATGAAATTTTCATACCTCCATCCCTAATACAGACTCACTCCCATACAAAAATCACCCCAATTATTGAAGAATGAGTAATTCTTTTCATCTAGAGCTATTCAGACTATTTTACTTGGTGCCATGTCAGCATTCAAAGCTATTTTCATGGCAAAAATTAAATAACAAAAATACAAATATCATATAAATACAATAAAAAACCAACCAAACAAAAACAGCAAGTCATAATCTACAAGATTTTCTAGAGCTATTCAAATCATCCGGTGAAATTGTTTTTATAATCACAATGCAAATCGCAGAAAAACTAAATATTGCACTGTAAGTTTTCTTCGATATGTCGAACACACGCAGAGATCGGACAGAGGAATCGGTACCTTCATGGTGTTGTCGCAGCCTCCGATGTGTTTCTTGTTGATGAAGACGTTGGGGACGGTTTTCTGCCCGGTCATCTCATGCAGCAAGTCCTGGTAGTTGGTCCCGTCCTCTGAAACACATCAGACAGGATCAGTCAGGATCTCAGCGCTCGTGTTTCACATCTACACCACATGGGCGGCCCTTCCAAGAAGGATAATCGAATCGGGTTCGGATCTGGCACTGCTTCTGAAACTAATGTTTGGCTCCAAAGCAGCTAATCAGGTTTACAGCCTTTCAGCAGAGGATCCATTATCAGTGTGACGCTACGAACATGAGGAGAGCGGCTGTGCATGTACAGCGAGATAAAGGCCAGCGTGAGACATGAATGAGACATCTTGGGGAGCAAATGAGTGAATGAAAACAAGGGAAGATGAGTTCGTAACGCTGCGAGCTAGCGTGACTCAGCAGGTCATGGATAAAACGGCTCTGAACACTTAAACATTAACTTCAGAGGTTCAGCACAATGTTCAGAGAACACATGGATGAGTATCTCAGCACTTCTGTCAATGAGGTAGTAAACCTGCTGTAAACTTAAACGTGGACATTACATAATCGCAGCATGCAGAAGACATGCATATCCAATAATCTAGCGTTTCAGAAAGAGCTTCAGGTGAAAATGTCATGCATTGATGTTTAACATTGTTTTAAATATGTAGTGAACAAATATAATGTAATCTCAGATCTGTCATTTATCTCATTAAATTATTCAGACTCTTTATAATTTCGCCCAATTTGTTGTTGAAGTTGAATAGTCCTGATAAATAAATAAATACAGAGTAAAGGACCTTTCACACTGGACGCGATTTTGACACACGAATAATTTGCGTGATGGTTTTATGTTTTGATCAGCTGTGTGTGTAATGAGTGCTCACACACCGAACGCGAATGTGCTTCGATGTCGATTTTTTTGATACTTTTGCGGCGACAGAAGAGGCTTCAGCCAATCACAGACTACAAGGACAACGATTTGAAAGATAATGTGTGGCGTAGCATTGCTAACCAACTCGGTTATCAGGACTGAGTGTGTTGTGTGATAGTTTTAGTCGTTGTATAGTCCTGTGCTGTGTAGTCTAGCAGGATAAACTACATCTGGGATAGAAAGCTAACACTATTATAGTCAAAGATAGAGACAGAGACCGTGTTTACTCTGAACATGTAACAAAATGTAGTGAGACTATTTAGGGCTGATTTTAGTATACTATACATTCTTTGTGTGATATCTACAGTTTCTAGTCGAATGATTTTAACTTGTTACTTCGTGTGTTACATGTAATGTGTAGTGACATTACAAAACGCACTGTGTTTAGTTGAAGATGCCAAAAAACTGTGGATAAACCTCAGGGACACCTGTGTGAGGAAAAGGCATTAGCATAATCCCCTTCAGACTCTCTGTTCTGTAAGATTGGCTGCACCCAAAACCTTCTTTTCTGTCTTTTATAGAAAATGAAAAGCTCGTCTTCACTGGATGATGATGATGATGATGATGATGATGATGATGATGAAGTGTCCATGTTTTCTCAGCTGTCGGCGCGAAAGTTTTGGAATGTTGAAGCTCTGAACGTCACAGACATTGTGAAATAAACCGTTCTTTTTGTAGTATTTTTTGTTCTTTAATTCTAAAACTTTAGTTTCATGTTTTTAAAAAAACGTTTGTTTGTTTTTTAAATGCCATGTCAGAGTATTTGATTATTTTGATGTTGAAAACCATATCTGAGTTATTACCATTTAGAATAGAAAATAAAAATATTCAAGACACGTTTCTTAAATAAAATAAAAGATGTTTGACAGACAAGATGAGCTCTGACATGATGTACATACGCATAGAAATGCATATATACTTATGGAAGTGATCAGAACGATTAGTTCATAGACTGAAGAAGAGAAGAAAGGCCTGGCACTTCCTCCATGCATTTTAATTTCAGTCCTGGAAGGAAATATTCTAAAAGTAATCTGATGATTATGGAGAATGATCCGCAGTGATTGTTCTCTTACCCATCAGGTCCAGCTCTATGGTATTACACTTGACATTCAGCTCATTGAAGAGATCCTTCACCTGAAATCACAGAAAGCCCAACATGTTAGTTACTCAACAAGACTCGCGTTTCAAACAGGACAACATTTAGCATCTGAAAAACATCCATTCAAATACATGTGATTCAGTAAATTACAGTACAGTGTAACAGCATTACATAAAACACATGAAATCTCAGGCCAGCCGTGAAGTACTTCTGTTATCTCCAGAAATACAAAGGAGTAAAATACTTAAAGTCGTGGTAAAAGCGGAGTTATCTATAACTACTTCATACCCTAATCATTCCCAACCTGCTGTTTTAATTCTGGTTCCAGAAGTAGTTTATTCTGAACTCAAATCATCAGACATGATCTACTGAGAAAACCAGACAGTCTCTATGACTCTTAAAATAATGACTCCAGAATCCCAGCAATTTAAAACACTAATTAGTCTCTTCATGAACATCACAGGATCATATCGTTTACATTAGTGAAGTGTTTTTTTTCAATCATTAGTCATTCATAACACTTTAAGAGCTTGGTTTCTTGAAGAATGTTTTATTACAGCTCAGAACTTTAGATGTTTTTTAAAAGTCAAATAGACATAAATCTATAGATCATAAAACGAAGTTATCTATAAACTGTGATTCCTAAAAACTGAACTGTCATTGACAAACTATTGATTTTAGTTTTTAGTACATAAAAAAACACCATAGTATTGTTTGTTTTTTATTTCAGCCATAACATGGAAATATTAAATCAATAAATAATTTTAAACAATTTAATTTTACTATATAAATTTACGAGATATTTTCAAGCAAATATCTCCATAAACTTTAACTAGTTAAAAACATGTTAAAAGAATAATTTAACAACTTTATTAAAGTTGCCTTCTCAAAGTAAAGACAAACTGAACACATACAACAAAGTTAAAGAGAAAAAATTACAATTACAATTCTGTCATCATTTAGTTGTTCCAAACCTGTATGAATTATTGTTTCTTTAAGGAAAGAATGGATCATATGACTCTGTCTTATTAGTCAGTGGACATCAACTGTTCGGTTACCACGATTCTTCAAAATATCTTCTTCTGTGTTCATACAGGTTTGGAAGAACTCGAGGACGAGTAAATTATGACAGAATTGTATTTTTGTGTGAACTGTCCCTTTAAGAAATAAGCTTCATAACTATATACACTCTTCGCTTCTTTTACAAACCTTCTTACATGACATGACATATTCGAGGAGATATTAGTCATGTTTATGACGGATCTTCACTCACCTTGACGCAGAAAGGACAGTAGCTCTTACTGAACACCAGCACTTGATGGGAATCGATCAGTTCCTTGATTTTCAGTCGGATCTGCTCGCGACCCCCGTCCTTCTCGATGGGCGGCATGATGATCAATAACCGGTCACGGATCGATATTCCGCGCTCTTCTGCTTCCTGAGTCGATGATTATGATTAAAGTGAAGCTTAATCTCAAAATATACTCATGATGTGACATTAACTAACATGATAAATAACATTAAAATCACTCGTCAGTAGTGATCATTGCAACTTCATCTCGCGCCGCCGCCGAATGACGCTCCACCGCGCGCGCGCCTCTTACATAAGACCCCGCGAGTCTGACCTGCACGCGCCTGAGTGAAAATCAACCCACATTTTCACTCGCTATGTCCATTTTTGTATGGCTGTTATAATTCATAAAGTAAAATAAACGCGGAAACAGTTAGAAAAGACTGATTTCAAGGGAACGTAAATCTTTCTGTAGACCTCTAACTCTAAATAACTACATCGATAATTTATGGAAACATAATATGCTATGAATTACTATTATTACTATTATGTAATTATGTAAAACAAGCGTGTTATAACAACCAGGCAGTATTTGTAGACGCCTCACAGTGTTTGAGGGAGACACGTGCGCCACCTGGTGACTGAAACCGACCAGAGATGTGCAACTCATTTACAATGAATTTGAATAAAATTCACTACTTAAAACTAAACAAACTTGACTTCAATAGACGCTTTGTTTGACTTTTTTAGTTGTTGTTGTTGCTTTGTTTGACTTTGTAGTAGTTTATGTTGTATTTCTAGTGTATTATGTCAAATAACCGCTAGATGGCACAAGAACACTACATATTTATTCCATGGCAAATTGTCCTTGAAAATTTGTTTTTTAAATATCAATATTTTTGTATATACAGTCAAAAGTCAGGATACACCTAAGTTATTAAAGTAAAAAAAAAAAAAAAAAAAAAAAAATAAAAAAAAAAAAAAAAAAAATTTATGTGTAAATAAAAGAGAATGAATTGTTCTGGACATTGATTATTTTTTTGACAGTCATAATTTCTACTTGAAACAAACTCTTGTATA
>FLSR01000531.1:87258-117170 GCA_900092035.1 Leuciscus waleckii
GTGTGTGTGTGTGTGTGTGTGTCTGTGTGTGTGTGTGTGTGTGTGTGTGTGTGTGTGTGTGAGAGAGAGATAAAGATACAGAGAAAGTTGCCATTTGTGCAAATACTGTAAAGCAGAATAGAGTATAAGGGAGAGGAAACAATGACTGTAAAACATCAGATTGATCAGAGATGCATCAGTAGAAGGGAGACAGACGGCATCAAATACAGCATTTTACATTACAGTATGTATGCCATGTGATACTGTAAACATGGTAGAGACATGGTAGTTACATTACTGTAACTCAACCTTCATCTGTAAAGGTCCACTACTGTATATTCAGTCAAATAGTCAAAATCATTTACTGTATTGCCAGCAAACTCTGTTCTAGCACAGAACCTCATGGCTGTGCTTCATCACAGCTTTTGATAAGACACTGGATAGATACTGTTACAAACATTATGGATTACTGTAAATTACATAAGTTAGGTTATGCACGTGTATTTTCTAATGTGGCATAGCCTGTATTACTGTAATTAATTCAGCAACAACAGTGATCTGAAACATGTCTCTTGTATTGTTTGCTGTTGAATGAACTGATTGTTAAATGTACTAAATTGAAATAAGATCATACTGTTGTGTTTCTGTGATTAAACCAAATGTTTTCATTACATATTACAATAATCTTGTGTTTGAAACAATGATTATGTGGACTGAGAGTGTATACTGTAATGAAAGCATGAGATCAGGTTTTGAAAGAATGACTAGCTGTGTTTCAAGTGTGATCAGTTTGGATTTTTGTACTAAGAGTTTTGAAAATGTACACCTTACTTGTGAAAATAGTACCAAAGCGAATAAAAAAAACTGTAATTTATCTTTGTAAAGAAACCTCATTGATTAACTCTGCTGTAATCTAAAGCTTCTGTTCTCAACAGCATCAGTAAAGTCAGATCAATAATACTGGTGAATATTACTGTAAAGTCCCCATGAAACTGAAGTTGTTGGGCTGTCAGTATGAATGCCTCACTGTTACCCGTTCTGCTCCAATACAGTAAACTCGCATTTAAAGATGAGCATTCAAAACTTACAGTCTTTACTTCTGCCAATATGATCATGATTTTGATGACATCACTCTGCACTTCAGATGTTCTGTCCAATCAAATGCTCTCTAGAATAGAGAATCAGTATTCTTCAGCATACACTGCATTGACTCGCTTCACGGAAAACTCAGTGTTTTATGACTTATGAAATGTGTTCTGGTGTGTGTGAGGTCAGAAACTCATGGAAGAAAACGTCTCTCTGATGAAGCCACAGGCAATGGATCCATTAATACATGATCTGATGTCATTTGTGCACACATAATCAATCGCTATTCCCTCCTGTGTGTGTGTGTGTGTGTGTGTGTGTGTGTGTGTGTGTGTGTGCGTTTGACATGTTAATCATAATGTATAATGTTTCTTATACTGTGATATTTTAATAGTAGGCACAATGTGCAGTATTTAGTGAACTAGTGTCCCTGTCTGACTGCATTGCTGCTGATTGTGTGTGTGTGTGTGTGTGTGTGTGTGGTTTCACACAACAAACACACTTTAGCACTCATAAAACACAGACCTAAAACACTAACTTCAGGATCATTATACAATGTTTTCTTTGGTAAAACTTCTTTACAAAACAAGAATGACTCTCTAAACTGCTTATAATTCACTGCAGTTTATGTCACATGATCCATGATTACATTACAGTACAGAATTATTCCTAAGTTTCCTCTTTTGGGATGGTGATGAAACTGAAAGACTGACACTTGTGTAGGTGTTCAGCTTCATCTCATCGCTGACAGTATTTGATAAAAAAAAAAAAAATGTATTTAGTGTTTTTATTTATTTTGACATGCACATCACAATTATTTACACTGACACACAGAGAGCAAAACCTCTTCTCAAGTCTCCAAAAGTCTCCACACATTTTCTGCTTTACACACATTTTGCAATTCAAAATGGCACTTTTTAAACACACTGAACACGGTTCTCTGCGTAACACACACACTCTGACATAAAGTCATGTTTGCCGTTTCAAAACACTGCCATTCAAAATGATGTAAATATATCTGCTGTGCGTATGTTACACTGACTTGTTTGGTGAAAAAAATAATATAAAAAACATGTTTCAACAGCATGTGTGTGTGTATCTGCAAATTTTTCTGTACATGTGAACAATCTGAAGAATTTTCTACAATTTGAACTATTTTAGTATTATGGCAAATCATACTGAAGATGAGAGTGCTCTTCATTATGCCTAATAGTGTGTAGTTGGTTAGACAAAAATCTGCTAATATGAATGAAGTGTGTGTTATTTCGTGCAAAAGTTTGATTTTGATAATGCTATATGTAGTTTTGGTTGCATTGCTTCATTCTGCAGGATATATGAGGTATTTTGCAGTTTGGGTGGTGGTTGTGTGATTGTGATAAGTATTTTGATAAAACCAGCCTAGCAAAATTGTGTGTTAGCAATTGGAAAAAACTGTAATGTTATTTGAAAGATGAAAAATACATTTAGTGCCAAAGCAATAATAAATGATCCTCAGTTTATCCCCCATGATCACTGAGTGAAGAGTTCTGAAAAAGTGACCTAAATATTGAGAAATGTGTCCTAATGATGTAAAAAAAAAAAAAACTGTAATACACAAATCTATTTGTAATTACACATTTGTAATGATGAAAGTTGAAATTAAATTTAAAATATGTTAACTTTAAAAGTAATATTAAACAACACACTACAATTCAATTATAATCAAGGATAGTATAGTCAGCACTAAGTGCACTTCTTTAAAGCATGAGAAAACATTAAAGGTGTACTTAAGTGTGTTTAGAAACATGTTCTCTCTTTAAGTACACTTAAGTGGCCTTTAATTTCATTAATATTATATTCTCTGCACTTTTCACATATGAAGTAAGTGCTCATTCTATGCACTGAAGCGCACTTCTTCTTCTTAAGGCTATATTTGATTATTTTTCTCTCACTTGGCCTGCAATGGGGAGAGTGACAGTAAACTTGACATTTCTGGTGTTTCATTGCTGTGAATAGGCTATATGACAGTTTTTTCCATGTATAGAAAGTTTTGTGTGAAAGTCTCAGGAGGCAAAACCCATAAATAAAACATTGCGAACTGCTCTCTCTCTCTCTCTCTCTCTCTCTCTCTCTCTCTCTCTCTCGGCACATCCAGTGAGAAAATCTTCCTCAAATTTCTGTTTTAATCTGGTGGAGGACGCAACACGTCACCTAATGTGGCCTTGCGAGACCTTCAATTAAATATTATATTTACTCCCTTGATCCATTATGTACAGAAGCGCTGTCAGTCACCGGTGGAGCGAGTGCAGTGGACGGAGATGGACGGTCATCTGTAAGCTGTCAGATTGAGTTATTGAGTCTGACAGATGATTATTAGTCTGATACTTTTGTTCTGAATGAGTGAATCTCACAAAACCTGCGATGTCTGGCTCACATTTCACCTGAAAATATAGAGAAAGAAATGAATATAGACTATATACAATTTCTGAAATATAATTTGGACATGTTAATATGAGATTTGTATTTGTCAGGTATATATTATAATATATGTCAGGTTCTGAGTAGCAAAGGGACTTCAGAGTCCAGAAATCCTTTAGTGATTTTGACAGTGGATATATGTAGGCTACACTGTAAAACAGATTTTTCAATGTTGTAAATACAAATACATTTCACAAGAAAATACTATTTTGTATTGTCTTTTTACTACAAAATGTCATGTTTAAAGTCACCATTGAATCAAAACTGACCATTCTTTTTTAAATGCAGTTTTGCAGTATTTATAAAAAAAAATGTATCCGTGCACATCATTATCAGAATTACTCCCCCTCCCTCTTCTTCTCTTCTCTGATGACGAGGGCGGGGCAACCTGTCACTCACATGAGATCAGCCAATAGCAAACCACAACCATCCAATCAGTTCCTCACAGACAAAATCAAGCCACGCCCACATTTGTTATTTTTCCAGAAGCGTTTCACTCAATATTCGTCACAATAGAGAAGAAAAGACTTCATGCCAACATGTTACTTGCCACTTCTTGATAATTCTTTGTAAAAATTTTACCAGCAATTTCTGACTGAAAATTGTTTCAAAGTAAATCCAACCCCAATTTTTTCAGTGTATGGAAATGAGCTGCATGAAGATTCTTCAACATTCTTCCTTTTGTGCTGCACAGAATAAGGGTTTGGAATGATTTGAGGGTAAGTAAATAATGACAAGAGTTTTCATTTGGGCTGAACTGTCCCTTTAAGGGCCCGTGTGTCATTCCGGAGTCTAACACTAGGAGGTGCTGTTGAACTCTGAATGAGACATGATACACACACACTCCCTGTGAGACTAATTACACACCAGGCAAATCTCTGTATAATTAAACATTCAGAGGGACAGATGAATCTTTCCAATCTTGTGTCATTAATAAAAACTAAAGTGGATCTTTTTCAACATCAGATGATATTTCATACCTGACTCCACAGGTAGTAAATTGCATGTTTGTTATAAGCATGAATAATTTAATTTAGATTTTAATGTGATATAATGACATGAGCTGAACTTAATATTGGCATTTGTCTTACATATGTCACAGGAAAGAACACGATATGACCTCTTTATTCATTCTTTGTGAGGAAATATTCTGTTGGTTTTGCTTCTTGCTGCTGTTGTTTGGTCAGTAATTTACTCTCTGTGAAAGTTTCATGAAAGAATTTGGCTCAATTCGCTGTAATTTATTCTGCATATTCCATGTGACAGAAGACAACTTTGTTTTTAATTCTTTTCCAATTTCAAATATGAGCCGTGTTTTTATGAATCAATTCGTATTTATCCACTTAAAGCAAAACCCTTTTGTCCAAAACACAAAGTATCGCTTTATAGCGTTTGCATAAAGCAGAAAATGAAATGATCTTTTAAAGGAAGAGAGACAAATGCAATGAGCTATGATAAGTCATAGTTATTTTGTCTCAGAGCAAGAAAAGCAGAACAATAAAGCAAACAGTCCTTTATATTGTGTGATAAAGGGACATTGAAAGAGGAAATTTGCTTTGTAAGAAGTTTCTCAACTAATTAAACAGTCTCAGTAAATTCAAGAGAAAAGCTTCTGTGCAAAACTTCCAGAATGAGTGACAGACTGAACTGGATTTCAGTCTTTTGCAGTTAACTTTCACTTTTCACGAAGTGCTATGAGTTCATTTTACACATCATTCCTGTCGACTGCATGTATGAAACTCTGTCTTTTCACTGCGCGATTTCAATTAGCACCTGTGATTTCATAGTTTAAAAAAAGCACATTACATCATCAACATTACACCTGCGGATCTGAGATCTCTCTGTTGACTTCTCAAAGCATCTTAAATCAAACTGCATGAATAGACTTTCATATATTCAGATTTATATTCTTAGAAAAAAGCTTCGTTATAGAACCTTAAAGGGGTTCCAATTTTTTTTTTTTTTATAAAATTGTATGAATTTAGCAGCTTGTAAATATACTTTACCACAAAAAAACACTGAAATAACCCATCAAACATGAAAGTATGATGCAATCATTTAAAGGTGCAGTGTGTAATTTTTAGCGGCATCTAGTGGTGATGTTGTGAATTGCACTCAACAGAAGTTACGGTTTCCGACAGGAAGTGATGTCGTCGTCTGAGACAGCAGAGAGTAGCCAGTTATGCAATAAGGTTTCTTTACAAAGATAAAGTAAGAAATTAGGTTTACTTAATTATTCAGTAAAACGATATTGTGTTATCCGTGTTTTATCCGCTGACTTTAGCTAGCTTCTTTACACGAAGAACAACATAGTGATGAAGCACGTTTGTCCGTTCAGGGCCACCGTAGAAACATGTCTATGTAAGCCGACCCGCGGTGTGTGTAGAGAGAAATGCCTCATTCTAAAGTAATAAAAACATAACGGTTCATTATGTAAGGTCTTTATACACCACTGAAAACATAGTTAGATATGATATTGCATTTTGTTAACAGATCCTCCTAAATATTACACAACCTTTAAGATATTTCTCCTTATATAGAATCTTTCTGGCATAAAAGAGTTATTTAAAATTGAGTCAAGATGATTTTAAAATGTCAGTTTTCTCAATATACTATATAGTATAAAAAAATGTTTCTTGAGCATCAAATCAGTGTATTAGAATGATTTCTAAAGGCTCCATTTTTGTCATCAATCTATTGCATTTAAGAATTACAGCAGTTTTAATAATGTTAAACTCAACAAACAGTGGCAAAATCTCATTTTTTTTTATATCAGAGACATTAAACCATATTATTTAGCTGTTATTATGAAGATATTTTGACTGGTAGTAAGTCCGGCCCGAGATCTGCTTGGTTACAAACATTCTTCAAAATATCTTCCTTTATGTTCAGCAGAACAAAGAAATGTATACAGATTTGGAAAAACTGTAATGAAAATGATGAGTAAATGATGACAGAATTTAAATGTTTGGGTGAACTATCCATTTAAACCAGATTGTTTAGCATGTTATTAGATTTAAGCATGTTGATGAGAAAGAGAAAACTGATAGTAGAAGAAGACAGATTACACTACTAATGTCTCCAGCGCCTCTTGTGGCAAATAATGCACAAATAATTATTATGCTGCATTATGAATTGCACTTGGACATTTTAAAATGCAATAAGTGCTAGAAATCAAACTTTTGAGGCTATAGCAATCTGCATTTGCATACTTGGGCCTTAGAGTTACCAAGACCAGGAACACAAGAAGGTATAGATGAAATGAATGTATATTTTTGTACATGATATCTCGTTAGAAACGCCTCATGCCTTTCACATCCAGAACTGAACAATCAAAGTGCTGGATTCAGTGCTTCAGAATGCCTTTGATCATTATGAAATCCAAATCTATATGCACTTTCATAACAAGATTATGTACACGTATGAACACGCCTCAGTGTCACACATGTAGATAAAACACGCATTCACCTCCAGATTACATTAGCTGGATCTCCTCCTTCACTGCAGTGTGTCTGAACACGCTTGAGCACGCCAGCACTGAATGTGTGTGTTTAATTATTCTAATCCGGTTCTCCATGTGCTCCCCGCTGATTTCATTGCATATATTTAATTCTGTAAAACACAAATATAGAGGATCTCAGCCGACTGCACACAAAACGCTCGTCTTAATCAGCAAACCTCCAAGAGAGAGGAACACAGATCAATCTTTTCATAGCATTACTGTAGGCGGACTTGAAAAAGCAACATGCATGATGATGGTGTTAAACTGATATGGCATTGCAGCTCTGTTGATCTTCCAACCGTGTGTGTGTGTGTGTGTGTGTGTGTGTGTGTGTGTTTGAGTTTTTACAGGGCTTTGAAAGCTTGTTAGCCATGACCTGGCTTTAATTGGTTTAACCTCACGGCTGCTGCAGATGCAAACATTAAGGGAACATTACGTTTCATCATTCTGCAAACATTATAAGTGCATTCGTTTTGAATGTTCAAGTAGCAACATTTAAAAAACATCTAAAACATTTGAGGGGAAAAAAATTCCATGAAGAATGTATAAACCGTTTTGAAAATATCAGTAAAAACCAGATAACTGAATGAATGTTCTCTTAACATTACTGGAAGAACGTTTGTTCATAACTTTGAGAGAATCTTGTCAGAACGTTCACTGTTAGCTGTGAAAATATGGTTAAGTAGGCACACACACACACACACACACACACACACACACACACACACACACACACACACATAACCACACGCACACGCACGCACGCACACACACACTTTTTTTTTATTATATGAATAACCCATAAACTAACCCTAACAGTAAAAGAAAACTTTCAGCATTTGAACAGTTTCAAAAAACTTTATTTACCTTATTTATGCAGTTTATTTATTTATTTGTACAAATGAGGACTTCTCCAGAAAGGGGTTGTGTGAGGTTTTGTCAGGTTTGTGTGAAGGTGATTGACCATCATGAGGACTTTAAACTGGAAATCCAGACCTAAATCTCAAAATTAATGGTCTGGCGTCGCTAATGAAGATCGGCCAGCTCGAGGGGCGGCACCGAGCATGCATTTGAAAATCTCACTGCACGCAATTGAATAACACTACGACCAATCACAACAAGTTATTGCTTAGCTACCAGCGGAGCTAACTGGTAGATTAGACTCTTACCGTATCCGGTCGGCAAAACAGCAAAAACGCCATTCTGGCAAAGGAAGGATTCGAGCGGCGTCTCCTGTTCCTGTTTTAGAGAAAAAGTCTAAATCTTTCATTGTAGCAGCCAAAGCCGTTTCAAACAACTGGTGTTCATCCACAGCCATCTTGCAATGTTTACTAATGACTTCCATGTCGCAGCGCTGTCGTCATCTCGCCTCTGGCCCGCCTATATCAGATAACCCGATGTGATTGGTGCAGCTCAGATCGAGGAGCATATTTAATGAGCATCATTACTGGACACCAGAGTAACTCGCTGAGCAACTTCAACTTGTGCTCTCGTGAGAACTCTGGATTACCAGGGTAACTTTAAACATCAGATTGAACAAAAACAGCACTATAAGCACACTAACAATTTTGAAATGGAGATATGAAATATGTGTTCAAATTTCGGCACATTTGCCTACAGAAAAAGCTATTAGAGAATAAAGGGAGACGAGAAGAAAGAAAAAGATCACGTTTGTTCTGAGAAGCTCCTCTGGACCAACACTAATCTCACTCCAACACACTCTGTTTGATGTTCAATTAGCTCGTTCAGTGTATTATCATCATCACCTGCCTATACACTCACTGCAGACTGAATGAGTCTGAACTAAAGATGAAGCGGGGGTTATTCTATACGCCGTCGTCTGTATTGTGTGGCGACTGTATAATTGTTGTATTATATTAGTTGGCTGATAACCTGTCCTGCTCTTGGCAGCGTGCTGATATGAGTCTTATACAGAAGTAGCTGCATATTTGAACACTGTCAGCGGGTGAAAAGCTCTAATCAGGAACGTGTGAGAAACTGTAAAACATCACCCTCAAGAGCACTCAGATTTTCCTTCTTTCTTGCTCTGCGTTTACATCTGTATTTTATCCATAATGCACATTACAGTAGCATGTGTGAATACTGTATCTTAAAACATGAGGACAAGATGTGCCTATTCCTGATCTAATGACCTGTGTTGAACAATAATGTAGTGCAAAAGTAGTATTTATAATATAAAACAGTAGAAGAAGTGTGTACTTGTGGTCAAGTAGTGTATTCAGGTGACAAAATAGGTGAGGATGTTTCACTAACGTTCCAGTTATGAAAACGCCATGAAAGTTCAAAACATCCTTTAAAAACAACAAAAAAATAAAAACGTGGTTATAAGAATACAGAGCCGATCCTCATGGTTATAAGAATATTAAGGGAACGTTCCATTTTAACATTTTTCAAATGGTAATGTTACTTTTGAATGTTCTAAACAAGTAGGAACATTTAAAAAATGTTAGACGAATGTCCAAATAAACCATTTCAGAAAAAAGTTCCATGAACAATGTACAATTTTTGAACATTCTGTTCATATTTAAGTGTCTTATTTGAAATGAGAAACTCATTTAATTTAGTTGAAAGAAACAACATTCTTTGAGATTTTTTATAGAAAGTTCTTCATCAGGAACAGGTCATTCTGTTGGAGAGCTGAAGCTTTAACAGGAGCTTATATTCCTCCATGTGAAGCGGCACATTCTCTCTGAGCCGCAGAGAACCAGAGAGAGCATTAATAAGACCCAGTGGGAGCATTACTGAAAACATGTGCTTGTTTCTGAGAGAGAGCTCAGAACCACTGGACCCGAGTCAGAACCGCCCGGACCAGAACACAGGACTGAACCCGAGGTGAACCTGATGGTCTTCAGAATAATATAATATACTCACTGAATACTGCACGAAATTTTGACGAAAATAGAAAATAGTATATGAAACAATACACATCTTATTCAAAAACACGTATTATACATTATTGTCACATGACCTCATCATGTTGCACATTAAATTTAATCACGCATTTGTGGAGACGTTTTTCCAACACTGCATTTAAAACTACACATTTGACCATTCAGCCACTGCCTGGGAATAGCTTGGTGTTAATAGCGCTATGCTTTACTGTTTGAGATTATATTAAAAATAAATTCATTTAAAAATGAAAAGACCTTTTGTCGATCAAATGATCAAAATCACCCCCAAAATGAGATTGATAATCAATATCTGAAGAACGCTTTCCATTAACTTCCCCTTTTACTCCTCTTTTGACATGAAACTACTGTAAATAATGACACATTTGTCACAAAAAAACAAATGTAAAGCATGCAATAATGCATTTGACCCAGGCCCGGAGTGGGTAATCGGGAGAATCGGGAGAATTCCCGGTGGGCCGCTTCACTTTTGGGCCGGTCGAGGATATATATATAATATTTGTTTTCACATTTCAATGTCACGGCTACACACGTTCCGCATTCTGACACCGCAGCGCGCAGCCTCTGCATGGTTTGTACCATGTGAGGGAGTTCTCCCCTCCCCTCCTATAGAGTTGGTTGGGTCCATAACACGTCTTTTCCAAAACGTTTTCTCAGGTAGGCTACCGCGGCACCGCCGGCGCTTACCGATAGCTGGGCCGGCCCTACCGTAACGGTACGCGTCAGGGAGGATGGATGGGAGGAAGAGGCCAGGAGGTATGGAAGCTTTGTTTCTGCCACAGAATAAAACATTTTAAAAGATAATTGCGACTTTTTATCTCACAATTGCGAGTTTACAGCTCGCAATTCTGACTTTATTTCTCAGAATTGCGAGATATAAAGTCAAAATTGTGTGAAATAAAGTCGCAATTGCGTGTTATAAAGTCAGAATTGCGAGATATAAAGTCAGAATTGCCTGAAATAAAGTCGCAATTGTGTTTTATAAAGTCAGAAAAAAAAAAAAAAACAGAGAGGGTAGGAGGGGGGGGGGGGGGGGGGGGGGGGGGGGGGGCATTTGACTCTTTAATATCTGCATAAGATTGTATATTATATTCATTTGAGCTCTATCTACTGATTCTTTTCCAATTGAAGTGTTTATTTGAAGGCTATTGAATGTGTCTGTAAGGAAAAATAGTAAAAATGGAAGAATAATCCAGAACAACCCAGAACTGAAGGAACCTGTTTAAAAATTAAAAGAAGCAAAAGAAGGAAAGGGGGAAGGGCAGGAGAGCAGCATTCAAAGCGGTGAAGTGTGTGACAAAAGTTTTGGAGTGTAGCGGGACACGCTCTTCGCTTCAGAGCTGCTGCATATTTGATGCTTTACTCAAGCTCATTCTCAGCCCGTTCAGAGTCACGCCTGTTATTTCCACAGCAGACTTAGCAAATCCTCAAAGAGATCTGACTCCATTGAGGATTCACTGGGTGACAGTCTGCAGTCACACAGACTGAGAGAACAACAGTGAATGCTGGAGGTTTTTTTGAGGAGGTGCTGGTGTTTCTCTCCTTTCCACAGACTGGGGAAGAAAAAGAAAGAGCATTTTTTTCTATTTTTAGTGGCATCGTCACATCATATCTGCTGTTGTTTACGTGGAGTTTGCTGTAGTTTCTCTCTGACAGACTTGAGAGAGAATGAGTAATGATCATCTATAATGGATATTGCACTATGCAAAAGATGAGCATGGCATCAAACTAACAATTCATTGTAAAACCTGGATAAATGTGTGCAATGTCGACTCTTTGAGCTGAACTCTCTTGCTCTGCACTAAAGACATAAATACATGCATATCAGGGCTGGGTGATATAGCCATAAACATGTGTTTTTATATTTTTGAGCTGTTCAATAGTATTATATATCTCAAAATGTGTAGAGATATTGTGAATTAAAAAAATGTGATGTTTTATACAAGAAGTAAAATGTAGTAAAAATCTAGTTTAAAACAATAATTTTAAATAGTTTTGCACAAAGTTTTACTAAAAAAACAAGAAAGAATATATATATACATATTTTTTTATATATAAATATAATTTATAATTTGAACCGATACACTGAAAGGAACTGAGCTTATATGTCATTCTCCAACTCATAAGAAGGATTGTGAAACTAACGACACAGAAACTTTCAAATTTCAAATAAAAAGTGCAATAGATTCATCACAATATTCATGCAATATATCATTGGCAATCATTACATGAATATTCAATATGCTACCAGTCCTAATTAATGGTCTCTACAGATCTCAATATTTCTCACTGAATAACTCCTGACAGTAAATTCATGCACAATATAAGAGTTATACAGTAAAACACAGAACTGCCTATAAATAAGTCACCAAAATATGATCAAATGTCACTCAATTTCACACCATACAGAACAGGACCATACACACGCGCCGACATCTGGAGAATTTCATAATCTTCACCCACATTCATCTGACTAAAACTTTCCTTCAGGGCCCTTTAAAATCGACAAAGCTTAGAACAAACCATGATGTATGTTGATGACAGCAAATGCATGTTTGTGTGAATTTTCTTACTGCATGACTGTATATAGACCAGGAGTGTTCAAACTCGGTCCTGGAGGATTCACCTGTCTGGAAAGTGTCTAGTTTGCCCAGTAAGACCTTGATTATCTGGTTCAGGTGTGTTTAATTGGGGTTAGAGATGAACTTTGCAGGAAAGTAGCCCTTCAGGAGCAGGATTGGACACCCCTGGTCATACTAACTTTCAATAGACCACAGAACTATTCCAGTAACTTGTTAAAAGCACCAAAATAAGCAAGATATCTGCTGGCTGAAATATCTCAGAGAAGAATGGGTTTCCTTCTGAGCGATCGAGAGCTCCGTGTTTTCATGTGTGTGTGGAGACACGCGTGAGAGAGAGGCAGGTGTAGGTCTGTTCTGTTAGATAAAGAGCGCTGGAGATATCATGAATGTATGGTCGGTCTCGTCTGATGATCCGGTCAGATGATAACAGCCTAACACTCTCACAACAGCTGTCAATCAAATGAAAGCGTCTCCACAGGCGAACTGATGGCTACTGAGATTAGGACACCAGTCGCTTTTATCAAGGTGTTTCTGTCAATAATGTTTTACACACTGAATCAGAACTAATCACACATCAGAATCAGTGATCTGTGGCGGGAATTAATTACATTTCATATAATAATGTGACACAGAGCCAATGATTCAATCATTATTGCTGTGATTATTATGTTTCTAGCATGTTATATGTTTGGCAATTGATGCACATCTTGATGGAAAATAACATTACAACATTTATTTCCATAACAAGGTGCATCATTTTTTGGTCAAGATTTTGTATTGTCAATGCAAGAGTCCATAACTGTCATAATGATTTGTGATTTGTGTTTTAACATCAATTAATCTTCAACCATAAACTCATCTTTAGAAATATTTCCTGGAGAATAAAAGTGTTTAAATTGTCCCCCAGACTTGCATACATTTTAAACTTTGGATCATAAACTGCACAACCCTCAGTGTGTGGTTCACAATGAGGACAAATTCACTGAGCAAAACTGAACAAATGTTACAAGATATTAAGCCCAATAAGAAATTGATTATTATGGGATATGGTAAATCGCCTTCCTTTGTTCCGTTCTACTATTTTCTGAGGGTTTTATGTTATTGCGAGTTCATTTGTCTCTGTGTGTCCCACATGTGAGATTCCATTACTGAAACAAAAGCCACAGAAATACGGTTTCCCTTTCATACCAGCGTCATGGAGTTTGAATGTGGCTCAAACAACCTGCTGCGTTCTCTGAAGATTAGCACCATTAGCACATCATACCGCTGAGAATCAGGTTGTGTCCGTCTCAATGGGGTCTGGGCTTTATTAAAATCTGATGAAGTTGGTGCTGATTTGTTTTTAAATTAGTCATGACAGACACAAGTGTGTTTGGCCTTGAATTATTCAGTAGATTAACATATATTCTAGACTGTAATATTTAGCAATCCATTTTCATTTGCAATAGAGTTTTTTTCAGAACAACGGGTCTGGATTTATAATGGAAGCCTTGAGGCAAACAACTTATTACACACTCTTACAACAAAATACATACTGCATGAGACTAGAAAACAGACACAACAGCCTTTTATTTATAAGACACACACACACAAACACACACACACACAGTTAATAGATTCTCAAATGGGTTCAAGCGGAGTGCAAAACATTTTCTTCACCAAAGTAAAATTGGTCTGATATAGCCAGTAATACATACAGTATATATTTTTAAAAATGTGTTTCTCCATGTTGTTTAGTCTACATGTGAGAACCTGGCCAGACAACAGCTAATTGATGCATTCAAAGGTTCTTATGGCATATTCTTCTATCAGCCACAAGTGAGAGATGACCACAGCCTGAACATGGAGCTGGTGAGAATGAATTAAGAGCTTGATTTCATAAGGGAGACAGAACATAGGACTCTGTAGTCAGAGTAATTCAATCAGTGAAGCTCAGTCGGCAGTCCTGATCAACTCCTGCGTTTCTACTGACCATGAGAAACTGGATTTGAGAAGAGACTGAGAGGAGCAGGAGAGCTGGGAGGAAGAGGATTTCAGTCTTCCCGAGGATGAGTTTAAGCTGAATCTGGAGTTTCTGAGGTCACTGATTCGGCTCAGACGTTCCCTTTGTGAGGTTTACAGGAGTGATATACAGGCTGAATCCCATTGCAAGCAGACTGGACAGTCTATGGTAAAAGTCAATCCCAACATGCAATTCAGTGTGATCTTGTAAATAACGGTTCACAACCTCTGAACAAATGATCTTAAAATATAGTTCTGATTTACAGTGTATGTGCGCTGTGCTTGGCCCAGTCATTTATTTTCTTTTTTTCCCCCCAAGTTTTTTTTACAAAACAATAGAAGAAAAAAACAAGACAAAAAAACAACAGGAGAGAAAAAAGGGGGAAAATACATGCTGCCGATTACTCAATGTAATCGACAGATTATTCAAAAACACAGAAATTAATACCAAAAAAAATCTAAATTTAAATGCCTTAAAATAATTCTATTGTATAGCAGGTATTTTTAAATTTTAAATACATAAAAAATTATATAATCTACTTTTATTAAAAAATATATTATTGTATTACATTCAATGAAATACGATAATATATACAATATGTCTATGGCCCTGTAATTTCAGCTTGATGCTATATTGTTTGTATTTATTATATTGGATGATGAACCACATGCAGTACATTATAAATCTATACAGAGTTCTTCACTTAAAACACAATAGTTATATGTGAACAAAGACTGCACTGTTTCAAAGCCACTCCATGCTAAATTCATTTCACCAAACAAGATGCTGTACTTAAAGACTGATGAACTGCATACAAAATATACACTACAATTCAAAAGATTATTTAAAAACAAGAATACTTTTACTCAGATTAATTACACATTAAAATGATAAAAATTGACAAACACATTTATAATGTTACAAAAGATTCCTATTTCAAATTCTATTCATCAAAGTATCACTCATTTTTTAATCAGTTTCCACAAAAAATATGAAGCAGCACAACTAAATATTAACAGCGAGTCTAATAAATAAATACAGTATTATCAAGCATTACAGTGAATCTAAACGGCTGAATCTGGAGTTTCTGAGGTCACTGATTCGACTCAGACGTTCCCTTTGTGAGGTTTACAGGAGTGATATACAGGCTGAATCCCATTGCAAGCAGACTGGACAGTCTATGGTAAAAGTCAATCCCACCATGCAATTCAGTGTGATCTTAGACAATAGAAGAAAAAAAATGAGACAAAAAAACGAAACAAAAAAAAAGTGGAAAATACATGCTGCCCAATGTAACGACAGATTATTCAAAAACACAGAAATTAATACCGAAAAAAATCTAAATTTAAATGCCTTAAAATAATTCTATTGTATAGCAGGTATTTTTACATTTTAAATACATAAAAAATTATATAATCTACTTTTATTAAAAAATATATTATTGTATTACATTCAATGAAATACGATAATATATACAATATGTCTAACTTCAGCTTGACGCTATATTGTTTGTATTTATTATATTGGATGATGAACCACATGCAGTACATTATAAATCTATACAGAGTTCTTCACTTAAAACACAAGTTACATGTGAACAAAGACTGCACTGTTTCAAAGCCACTCCATGCTAAATTCATTTCATCAAACAAGATGCTATCCTTAAAGACTGATGAACTGCATAGAAAATATACACTACAATTCAAAAGATTATTTAAAAACAAGAATACTTTTATTCAGATTAATTACACATTAAAATGATCAAAATTGACAAACACATTTATAATGTTACAAAAGATTCCTATTTCAAATTCTATTCATCAAAGTATCACTCATTTTTTTATCAGTTTCCACAAAAAATATGAAGCAGCACAACTAAATATTAACAGCGAGTCTAATAAATAAATACAGTATTATCAAGCATTACAGTGAATCTAAACGTATTTATAAAGCTGTTCGTCCTTGAGAGAAAAGCAGAACGGTAACATCACATGCAGATACTTTACAACTATTCACTTCCCAATATATCATTAAACACAGTCTCTGTGGATACAAATGTGTGATTGTCAAAATGAAATATACCCAGTCCAAAACAAGGACTATTAGCTTTTATTCTAACAGAATATTGTATCCTCAAATGATCTCTTAGTTAAAAATACTACCATCTGAACCCTTACTTGCTTAATGGTCCAGTTCAGATACTTTATTAGTCCACTGGAAATAGGAGAGCATAACCCACTGATATTAATGCTACAGAATAGATATTTTCAAGACTGTATTATTAGTTTCTGTCAAGATATTTTTTAGATGACAATGTCACATTTGTTTATCTAATTTAATTTTTTTACCATCACTTTCATTAGTAATAATTTCAGAATCTTACAGACTTCAGATTGTGTTTACCTAAATCTGAACAAAGTGTTATCTCAACATCTATGAATAACTACTACTGAGAAGAAAAAGAAAAAGAAAAAAAAGAAAGAAGTCATTGTTTTGCCAAATACGTACATAAATTAGCATTGTAGTGCTTAAATTAATATGCTTTAGATATTCTGATTAAACACACACACACACACGATATTCTCTATATCTGGCTAACAGGTGATTTAATGGTTGTCAGCACCCAGAGGAAAGACAAATCAAAAAGGAGATCTCTAACATCTCAAATGTTTCTTCTAGACAAATTGACACTTTTGCTTCTCCTGCTTCTCACACTCGTCTCCTGAGACAAAACTCTAACACTATCAAAATGGGCTCCTTTAAAGTTTTAGAAGAGATCTCAACAACATCACACACTGTACTCAGATTTTCTCTCAGCTAAAGACTAAGATCTCTTCTGTATCTTTAGAGGAGACAAATGTGAATTTCTCTAGCGAAGGAGAAAAAAAATAGCACAGTGTGTGATGTTGTTGAGATCTCTTCTTTTTATAATTATGTTTATTGAATTTTCATTATAATACAAATATAACAAGACATAACCCCCCAAAAACAACAACTTCAGGTGGGCGACCTGGAGGCTGACGAGGGGCGGCTTTAGGCGAACAGGCAGCCACCAGGGCAGAGCCGGCAGTTCAGGATACAATATTTTTATTTAATCAAATACATTTATGAATTTAAATGGAAATATCCATTTTTTTATTTTTTTGTTAGATTAAACTCACTTTTGGAGACAAATATGTACCCAAACTTTAGCCAAGTAAACCAACTCACACAAACATGAACATCCTATATTTAACTCATCTAATTTTGTCCTTATTTAGTCTGGTAGGTAAACGTGTGGTTGTGTGAGACTAAGCATAGCCATCTAGATTTATATATAAAGCGAATTAAGCAATTCACATGAGCAAGAGTGAGAAAAATAACGTGAGGCATCACAACAAAGATGCCTTTCTAATGATTGTTTATAAGAAATAGTGAAGACAGATGAAAAAACCCTGTGTGAAAAACCCCAAACGTGTTTTAGCTTGTAAAAATTATCCCTTGATGGTGAAGACAATGAAGCTGCAGATGAAGATCCAGTGTCAAAACATGGAAGCACTCAAAAGTGCCATGTAAAATTATGCCATGTAAATTGTGTGAAGCTACCCAGAGAGAAAATATGACAAACCATAAGTCCAGGCATAAGCAGCATGGTTATATATCTGAACTTCTTACCAAACCAGCACCAAAGAAACAATCCATTTATTTTAGGCCAACCAAAACCTAACAAGTCCCTTTGTTAAATTAGTAAAATATTAGTAAAATATGTTCATCACCCAAATATCAGCATTCCTCACCCAAACCTGTATGGCACGACATGAAGGTGAGTAAATGATGATAGAATTTTAATTTTGGCTGAACTATCCCTTTAAGAAGCCTATTATTGAGAATGAAATGTAACTATATAAATAGACACTCTTTTCCTCCATATCCTGCAGCTCTACATCCCCCTTTTGAATTACATTTCACTCCACTGTACACTTGTAGATGGTAAGACTGAAATACAAATACAGGACAAAATGAATCTTACTGCTCAGTATCCAGTTTGTTCAGTGTGCAGTTTGGATCATTCAGCAGATCAGAGAGTATCTTGACCCCTGATTCTCCCAAGTTATTGTAGCTCAGATCCAGCTCTTTCATGTGTGAGGGGTTTGAACGTAGAGCTAAAGCCAGATAACAACAGCCTGTCACCTCACAGTGTCAGGATGTATACTCGGATACCAAGAAGGATTCAGTATAACACTTATTGAAGCTCTCGTTGGACAGCAGATAAATGTAGATGCATGAACAGGTACTGTGAGAATAACATAAATTATCGTCTTTTCTCTTGCAGATAGCGGCAGGCTTGGTATGACACGAAACACAATCCGAGGAACACCCGAGGAGAACGCGGGATCTCAAGACGAGGAAGCAGCTAAGTATCACTGTGGAAACAGACTGGAACTGTTCAAGAACATAAGTCTGGAATGCACAGAGAGCAGGTTAGTGGGTCTTTCCTAGTTCAAGGTGAGGTGTGGTGTGTTCCTTTGTAGTGTTCAGTGATTGCTGGGATTGATGACAGGTGCAGGTGATTAGTATTCGGGTGAGTGTGATCTTTGTGTTGTGGATGTGAATGAGCCTGATTGATTCCTGACACTATTAGTGTAACTGGACATTAGTGCTATATTTGATACTCTCAACCACAACATTCTTTTGAATAGACTTGAAAATTATGTTGGCATTAGTGGAATTACATTGGCATGGTTCATATCGTACTTATCTCATAAGTAGTCCCAGACAAAAATGTGCATGTTTGAGCTGTTCAAACTGAAAGCAACTTGCACTTACTAATCTTAAAATATGTCAGTGCCTTTGTTTTGTCTCAAGATTCACACCAGTAATGTTTTGTTTTTTCTAGGGCACATTTATAAAAGCTACTTAAATGTTTTTTTCTAGGGCGTGTTTATAAAAGGTACTTAATTGTCCTAATTAAACTAAGGCCTAATCCTGGCTTAATCTAAGCCCTGTCTTTGAAACCAGGCCTAAATGTCTGAATTATTGCACTTTACACCTATTAAGCACAAATCAAGTGAATGTCGACCCATACACATGGTTTATTTTTCCTCATCTAATTTCCTGATTTATTATAGGCTATTTGGTAAAACAAAAAACTTTATTAAAAAAATAAAATAAAACATTGAAATTCCTGTTAATAAAATAATTTCAAATTACATGTTTTCCTTTTAAAACAACAGCAAAAAAGAGTTTGGTCTGGTTTCACAGACAGGGCTTAGATTAAACCAGTTCAATTTCAGTCACCTTTATAAACGTCTTGGTTACGTATGTAACCATGTTTCCCTGAAAACGGAACGAGATCTGCGTCGAAACACTGTGGGAAATCCTCTGCGTTATTGCGTCGTGAAGCACGTATCACGATGCGTCTAACGTTGTGGGAACGCTATCCCATGCTACCATATGAGCAAATGCCTGTCCGTGTGAAATCAAATGTGCACACTAAAACGAAAGCACATGCGCCCCTCGAGTGGAGCCCAGGTCAAGGTCATAGAACCTCCCGAATGTGTGCGGTGAGGACCAGCCTGCCGCATCACATACAGTACATCCTGGAGGGAGACACCTGACAATAATTCTTTGGAAGCGGCCATACTCCTGGTGGAGTGGGCCTGGACAGTCAAAGGTGAAGGCTGGAAATCCGACTCATAAGCAAGTGACATAGCCTCAACCACCCACCCGCTCATCGTCAGCCTAGATGCTGGGAACCCTTTCCTGGGTGACCCGAAGCAAACAAACAGTTGTTCAGACTTTCTCCACAGGCAGCTCTGTGGACATATGCATCTAGCGCCCTAACTGGGCAAAGCAGATTAGTTTTTTCTTGGTCAGACGTCAAAAGAGAGGAGGACAGAAGGCCTGCAGTAAAATAGGTCTTACAGTATTAGTAGGAACCTTAGGAACATAACCCGGTCTAGGGTGAAGAAAAGCCTTCACCATACCAGTCACAAATTCCAAACACGTGGGAGATACCGGATACAGCGCAAACTTGACATCCCTGGACGAAACGCTGTACCTCCTCTCTCATCCCCGGCCACCAATATCGTTGTTGTAGAAGGGTGTAAGTTTGTGTTGCTCCGGGATGACCTGTACCAATTGACGAATGAGCAGATTCGATGAGAGGTAGGCGATATTCGTTTGGAACGTACGTGAGAGTGTCAGGGCATTCCGGTGGTATAGGTTCTTGTCTCGTAGCTTCTTGGATCTGATCATCAATGTCCCATATAAAAGGGTTAACCAAAACTGTAGCGGGCAGGACTGGTTCAGGTTCGTCAACGGTGTCTGGAAAGGCATGGAGTCTGGACAAGGCATCTGCACGAATGTTCTTGGTTCCTGGCCGATAGGAAATGTGGAAATGGAACCGAGTGAAGAATAAGGCCCAACGGCTTGACGTGGGTTTAGTCTTTTGGCTTCTTTAGATATTGTAGATTCTTATGATCAGTGAATGGATGTTGTGCCCCTTCGAGCCAATGTCTCCACTCCTCCAAAGCCAGCTTAATGGCGAGGAGTTCCCGATTACCCACATCATAGTTCTGTTCAGCAGGTGACAACTTCTTTGAAAAGAAGGCACAGGGAAGAGGTTTATGGACATTCTCCTGGTGCTGAGATAGTATGGCACCAACTCCAGTCGTGGAGGCATCGACTTCAACAATAAAGGTGAGATCTGGGTTAGGGTGACGTAGAAGAGGAGCGGTGATGAATTTGTTCTTCAAAGTTTGGAAGGCGTGTTCTGCTTCAGGATTCCAGGTCAAGGACTTCGGTTTCCCTTTCAGAAGAGAAGTAAGTGAAGAAGTTATGGTACTGTAGTTGTTAATAAATCTGCGATAGAAATTTGCGAAGCCAAGGAATCGTTGGAGTTCTTTTACTGTTTGTGGAGTGGGCCATGAAGTGACTGCGGCAACCTTTCCATCGTCCATCTGTACACCTTGCTTTCTCACGATATACCCGAGGAAGGTAACTGATTCTTGATGAAAATTGCACTTCTCTGCTTTCAGGAAGAGAGAATGATCTCGTAATCGTTGGAGAACTCTGGAGACATGTCGTCGATGAGCAGATTCGTCTTGGGAGAATATTAGAATGTCATCTATATACACAATCACAAATTTGTTGAGGAAATCACGGAGTACCTCGTTCATGAAATCTTGAAACACAGAAGGGGCGTTGACCAGTCCATAAGGCATAACGAGGTACTCATAGTGACCTGAGGGGGTGATGAATGCCGTTTTCCACTCATCCCCCTCTCGTATCCGAATGAGATTATACGCACTCCTGAGGTCTAGTTTGGTGAAGATACTAGCACCTCGTAGTTGTTCGATTGATGTGGGTACGAGAGGAAGTGGGTACTGAAACTTGGTGGTGATCTTGTTAAGAGCTCGGTAATCGATGCAAGGTCTTAGACCCCCGTCTTCTTTGCCACGAAGAAGAAACTAGATGCTGCTGAGAAGTTGATGGACGTATGTACCACTGATTTAAGGCTTCTTGTATATATTCTTCCATGGCTCGTTGTTCTGGAATGGAGAGCGAATAGATGTGACCGCGGGGCACCGATTTTCCAGGTTCCAAGTCAATCGCGCAATCCCAAGGTCTGTGTGGAGAAAGATGAGAGGCTTTCTCAGGATTAAACACGTCTGCAAAGGAAGCATAACAGGGGGGAATTTCTGTGGACTGTTTTTCTCGAGGGCTCTCGATAGATGTCACTGCAATGGAGATGGTCTTTGGCGAAGGAGGGACAGGTCTTGGAAGTTTTGGGAAGCAAGTAGAGAAACAGGTAGAATATCTCCGTTATTCCATGAAACCTCAGGATTATGCTGGATGAGCCAGGGTCTGCCAAGAATGATCGCAGAAGTGGAATTTTCTAACACCAAAGGAGTGAATGATTCTTCGTGTAAACATCCTCTTAACGTGATTGGTTTGATTCTGTGTTTCACATACCCAGGATTCAAAACTTTTCCAGTCACTGTTTTGGCTGTGAACGGGGTTGGGGAGAGAGTCTTCGGGAGTTGAAGTTTCCGGCAGAGGTCGCCCGAAATGAAATTGCCCGCTGATCCTGAGTCGATGAGGGCTGTAACGGAAATGATAACATCAGCAGAAATCAATGATACCGTGGTGGATAGTGGAGCAACACTGAGGGGACTGATTGCCATCAAACTCACCAAGAGACGAGGTGGACGAACAGGACAGACACCGATGTAATGGGTGTTGTCTCCACAATACAGACAGAGATTATTGGTCATGCGCCTGGTTCTTTCTGATGGAGAGAGACGGGTATGGTCAATTTGCATAGGCTCACCCACAGGCTCAAATCCACGGGGATCTGGGTTCTCAGTAGGTCTGGATGAGAAAGCATATGATGATTGGTGATGATCAGGATAATAATTTTGAACTCAACGGGAGACTCAGATAGATTGTTGAATAAACTTTTCAAGGCCCATGACGTCATCATAAATTGCAAGTTGTAATCTGAGGGCTGGATTCAATCCTTGACGGTAAGTAGTGATGAGTGCTCTCTCGTTCCATCCACTTGCAACGGCAAGGGTTCTAAACTTCCAACGCATAGTCTGTGATAGACATTCGGCCTTGTTGGAGGTGATATAACTTGTCACAAATTGATGAGTCACCTATGGGACAACCAGAGACTTCTTTGAAGTGCGCTATGAAATTTTGAAGAGAATCGGTAACCGGTCCTGTCTGATTCCACATGGTTTCTGCCCATTGAAGTGCTCGGCCAGATAGAAGTGAAATGATGAAGGACATTTTTTTACGTTCAGTAGGGAAATGGTAAGGTTGTACCTCTAGAGCGAGAGAGCATTGAAGAAGAAATCCATTGCAATCTTCTCTCGGTTTTAAGTTAAGTTTTGCTGCAAAGTTTCGGTCCACGATTCATGGCTGCAACGCACGCTTTCAACTTCAAAGACTTTTCAACCATCCGACATCAACGCCACAGACATTTATCCAAGCACGAGGAGGCCAGCCAATGAACGAACCAGGGAAACCCCCTTTGACACTCAACAAAAGGGAATCCCCAATAGCAAAGACCAGCAAGTATACCTCCAGACTAAGAGCTGAACTGGTGTAGATATAAATTTAATAACCTGTCTAAGAAACGATAGAAGGGTTAAATTAATGATTGATGGTTCGTTCCAGGTCATGTCTTATAAGTGCATAAACTTGGGACTTGGGATAAATGGTAAGGTTGTTCCTCTAGAGCAAGTGAGCATTGAAGAAGAAATCCATTGCAATCTTCTTACCGACCAGAGAAGGGCGCTGGTCTCACCATCGGACTGGAAATGCACAGCGGGGAAGAAGCGGCAGATGCGGAAGTGGGGATCGCTGCCGCTCCGCGCTCGGCAGACTCGAGTGGAGGAATTTCAGCTGGATTGATCCCTGGATCGGGTTGTACTGAATCCATAGCGGTTGTGGTCGAACCTTCTGTCAGGATGTATACTCGGATACCAAGAAGGATTCAGTATAACATTTATTGAAGCTCTCGTTGGACAGCAGATAAATGTAGATGCATAAACAGGTACTGTGAGAATAACATAAATGATCGTCTTTTCTCTTGCAGATAGCGGCAGGCTTGAGTATGACACGAAACACAATCCGAGGAACACACCGAGGAGAAGCGGGATCTCAAGACGAGGAAGCAGGTAAGTATCACGTGGAAACAGACTGGAACTGTTCAAGAACATAAGTCTGGAATGCACAGAGAGCAGGTTAGTGGGTCTTTCCTAGTTCAAGGTGAGGTGTGGTGTGTTCCTTTGTAGTGTTCAGTGATTGCTGGGATTGATGACAGGTGCAGGTGATTAGTATTCGGGTGAGTGTGATCTTTGTGTTGTGGATGTGAATGAGCCTGATTGATTCCTGACACACAGTGACACAATCTACAAACACAGAAACAATGAAGATATCTGTGACGGTAGAACCCACAACAAAAGCTTGTTAAATCGTTTTACATGAATGAGGTAAACAATTGGGGCAGTCATGGCAGTTTCTTATAAGGCAGTCATGGCCTAATGGTTAGAGAGTCAGACTGGTAACCCAAAGATTGCGGGTTTGAATCTTAATACCAGCAGGAAATGACTGAGGTGCCCTTGAGCAAGGCACCAAACCTCCAATAAATCCCCAATAACCCCCAAAAATGGCTGCCCACTGCTCCGGATGTGTGTCCACGGTTTGCAGTGTGTGTGTTCACTCACACTATTCATGAATTTGGATGGGTTAAATGCAGAGGTCTTATCATGTAAGGTTTAACACAATTGTAACAGAAGTAATATTAAAAGACAATCAGCTGATTCCATCATTGTCTTTAATTTCAAAACTCATAAATTATAATATTACATTCAATTATGTGTTTGATTTGTGTATTCATACCTTACGCATATCAAATGAACATATATAGACACAATTGAATTTCAAACCCCAATATCTCCAGCTAATCAGTTCTGGATTAAATCTCTGTAGAAACTCAAGCAGACTGATCTCTCTGTCTTTAATGCAGTTAATCTTTCGGAATGGAAGCAGGAAAATACAGTCTTTATCCTGATTGGCTTTTCCTTCTGCCCAGTCCAGGATGAATTTGTGCACAGAAACAGTTTTTCCAATGCCAGCGATTCCCTTGGTCAGCACAATTTTTGTCTCATTGTTTTCCCTCAATAAACGGAATATTTCATTGCATTTGATTGGTCTGTCCTGTGATTTTTTCATCTTGAAAGCATCATCAATCTTCAGAATCTCATGTTCCTGATTGACATCTTCAATATCTCCCTCTGTGATGAAGAGTTCTGTGTAAACGTCCTTAAGATGTACCTCATTTTCCATCTTCCCCTCAAAAATGTGTTCTACTTTTTTTTTCATGCCGGTTTTGTGAGTTTCCATAAACTTTTGCAGCTTTAAAAAGTCTGTAAAAAAAAAACAAACATAAGATATTAAATTAGAAAACAGTTACTTTAAAGTGTAAAAATATTTTACAATATTTCAACTATTTTTGATTAAATAAATGTAGCCTTGGTGAACATAAGATTTTTCTCTAAAAAATATCTGAATAAACATTTCTATAAATCTATGCTGCCTCTCGTTCTCTATTCTTTTCTTTATTACCTTCAGTGTAGTTGTTGTTCTGTAACTCTTTAGCCAGCTGGTTCTGGTTCATCTTCCTCAGGATGTTGAGTGTGATCTCCACAGCTCCTTCTGGATTTAGTATGCTTATTGACTTTCCTCCATAATTTAAAATGGGAACATTCATTTTATGTTTCTTGTGTGGAAAACACTCTGTGTGATTGCTTCGTGAAACACGTATGAAATCAGTCCAATGGTGTGACAGGACACAGCGGCGGGTGACGTCACGAACCATGAAACTATAAAGATGCCCAAACAGTGCAACGCTAGCTTCTAATAGGCTGGGCGACGCAGTCTCTCGTTCCCCCTTCAGGGAACCCAAGGTTACAGTCGTAACCAAGGCGTTCCCTTTCAAGGGAACAAGACCCTGCATCGAGAAATAACGCTGCGGGAACGTTTATACCCACGCCGCTATAATGACAAGTGTGTCATTAAACGTTTGTCTTGTGTGAAATTGTGAAAACATATGGACAACAAAAGGACGTGAAAACAAAAGGACAAATGCTAGTGTGCAGAATCTCTTCTTTTTGACTGCAATTTCAGACAGATTTTACAGTGAAATGAGAAATTTCACTATTCTAAATAGATGCTGACATAGTAAAGCTGTATCAGACTGATTTCCTTGAAATAACACAGGAAAAAGTAAGTCCACTAGACTTACTTTTTCCTGTATTATCTCAAGGAAATCAGTACCAACTATTACGACAAATCTGAGACACTTAAATTGTTCTAGAAGCATATGCTAATATAGGACAGTTCAGATTATACTGAAGGTGGGTAATGGTAGATTTGAGACCGCTGAATATTAGCAAACATTATATTAAAATCTGAATGGAGACCAGCAAAGATCTCATTATTCATCAGGCTGTTTGAACACCTGCTCCAGGAAACATGGCATGGGTGGAAATGCATATTAATGCACATTAGCTATGTAAACTTATGGCAGATTTCCATCTTTCTGCATCCATATTTAGACTCACTAGAAGACAGGAGTGCATGAGTGTGTTAGCACTAAAAACACTGTCATTCGTACAGTGCCTACAAACACAGTCACAATATTTGACTGTAAGACACCTAATTATCCAAAAATATCTTAATTCATATTCCTCAAACAAGCTTTTATAAGCTCTGGCCCTTGTTTGCCTTGTATTAAAAACAGGTGGACTACACATGAGCCCTTGGGGTATCTCTCTCATCTGGCTCATCTCTCTCAATGGGGAAACATTATTTTAATTTAACATTAGCTCTCTGTTCTGTCTTATGCTTCATGTCCACTGTGTTCATATCTGTTCAAGAGAAATGTTCTAACTTGCAGCAGTTCAGACATAGGAGCCATCCTGTGGTGTAGGTGTCCCGGTTAAGACAGCACTGGTAACAGGATTCTCTGATAACCTGGATGCAGTGGTGTATAACAAAGTAATAATACTTTGTTACATTACTTAAGTATTTTTGGGTCTATCTGTACTTTACCTGAGTTTTTATAGTTCTGTCAACTTTCACTTTTACTCCACCACTTTTCCTACATAAAATATATACTTTTACTCCGATATATTTCCCCTGTCATGATTCCTGTTTTGTGTTCCCCTTGTCCTGTGTGGACTGTTGGAACGTTTTTGTAGTCCTTTGTAGGTTTTCCTGTTGATCAGTTCATGATTGTTCCCAGGTGTATCTTGTTTCCTCATTACTTAGTTAAGCTAGTTTGTCCCTGTGTATTTATAGCCCTTGTGTTTCACTTGTTACTTTGTCAGTTGTTGTACGTGTAATGGTTGTCTCTGTCTCTGTGATTCCCCTGGCTTTGTTCCTTTGTTCTTCGATTTCTGTGTTCTCTGTTTTGTGTTACTTTATTAAATCACCCTGCGTTTAGATCCTCGTCTTCGCCTGCATTTCTCAGCTACGTTACATCCCAGAAGCATATTCGTTACTTACTACAAAATAAAGTCGGAAGAACAAAGACTGCAAGTAAGCAGAGGTTTGACAAATCAGTGGTCTGGTCCTTTGCACATGTGCAAACAAGTTCTTGAACAACCGCGGTTGATTTCATTTTCCGTGTTGCATCATTGCTAGAGCAGCTGAGAAGGGTCAGCTGTCATTATACATATGAGAGCGGCCTTTTGAGGTGAAATAAAACCCATCATGAACCTCGTGAAGTTTGTTTTGATCCGTGAGGCTGCACGCTGCACGGGACACTTCAGATGCGGATTTAAAACAGACAATGAAACGGTATGTTATACAGTATATGTTTTCATATCATTAATTCATTTGTTGTCTAGATGTGGAGAACAGCAGTGTGTTTGCCATTGAGGCTGAGGGAATGCAAACATTAGTACATCAAGCAGTTAAAACAATGCGACAAAAACACACCCGACCCAAATGTTTAATGCCACGCTTGTTACAAACTATTTGCATTAGTTTGTAGTATTCATTTGTTTGCTTTTATGCATTTGCTATCCAGCAAAGTTGAAAATTTAAAGCTGGTGACATGAGAAAGCAAACTGTCTCGTCATGCAGCCGAGAGAAACATAACAAATCAGAAAATAATTAGATTTCAGTTATTTTTTTTTATCTTCACTGTAATAAATATTTTTTCATTAGATAATCAAGTGTTCTAAAATAGAAGCAAAGTGTGAGAGTATACAAACAATAAAAATATGTCTAACTTGACTTCTACCAAAGTCATCTGATATTTTAAGATATCTATACTTTTACTCAAGTGTGAATTTCAGGTACTTTTTCCACCACTGCCTGGATGTCCACAGGTCATCATTACTAGATTAACACTGCACTGTATTACCATCTCAAAGCCTCAGCCAGCAGGCTCTCAATTCACACAACCTACAAAAGAGCAATACATATAAAATGAAGACATTATATGATCCGACTTTCCATGACTCAATTTATAGTATGTTTTACAATTAAGCATTTCAGAAGACTGTTATCTAA
This sequence comes from Leuciscus waleckii, assembly GCA_900092035.1. Classification (NCBI taxonomy): domain Eukaryota; kingdom Metazoa; phylum Chordata; class Actinopteri; order Cypriniformes; family Leuciscidae; genus Leuciscus; species Leuciscus waleckii. Next base: position 115,876 of record FLSR01000531.1, read on the forward strand.
AGGGACTTGGATAAAACAACACATTTCATCACCTTATGCATTCCCTGGGAATCGAACCATAGCCTTGCTTTTGCTAGCACTATACTCTACTATACTCTAACCAACTATAGATGGTTTTAAGTTAAATTTTAAGGTTTAAATTAATTTATTTCAGTTTTAGTTTTATATATTTTCAGTAATAATTTTAGTGCTTCAGCTTAAAAGGCACTCCACTCAAATTGGATTTAAACATTCTTAGAAACATAGTGTAAGAATTTTGGTAGAAACATAGTGTAAGAATTTTGGATCAAAATATCCAAAAACCACAAGAACAATGTTATATATTTAGTTGATTTGTGTACTTACATTATCCCAAATGTTTCTAAGAATGTTTAAATCCAGAGAAATAAGCAGTTTTAACCAGGACATCAATCCCAAAGTCGCCTATCAATGACATCATACCCTCGATTTCCAGTGGAAACCGGAGGTTCCGGTGACCCATGAAACACCAAAGATGCTTTAATATATTATGTGTTTTATTTGACAGGTGAGCAACTGTTTGGAAACATTCATCGACAGAAAACTAATCATTGTTATACAGGCACAGTTAGTCTTTTTGTTTAAATCTCGTTTTCTTGATTTACCGCGAGTACCATGTTTACGATGTCTAATATCGATCTAGCTCACTGCAGTGTGCAATAAGTGTCTCATATAGCAGCCGCAGAGCGAACGCACAAAGTTGCATTGTAACAACTTTCAACACACTCAAATGTATATAATATGATAAAACAGCGTTGCGTTATCCCACATATGAATGACCAGAAAAAACGAAAGCAGTCTGCGGCATAATAAAAGCTCCACGGCTCTAGAGCTGTGTGTCGTGCTTGTCTCTCATTAGCAATCGCTCCAGCGGCCTCGTTCCACTCCAACAGCTTTCGTAACGTTAATAAATCTTTAATACATTACCGGTCATCCATTACTGTAATATGATTTCTGCCCGAGACCCATCGTATTCTCCACCAGATGTAGAGGTGAAGACAACAACTCCCATGATTCCGCAAAACCAAGGCTTCATCAAGCTACGCCTTTGTTTTCAATAAACAACCTCTAGTGGTGAAAAATTACATAGTGTGCCTTGAAAGCAACATGACATCATGACTTTGCGTAAACATACACGCCACTTTCAAGTCAAGTGGCGGTGTTATTTATACACATTTTGGCTATCCGCGTGTATGTCCACGCCGAAACGAACCGTCATCTTCGCGTGTATGTCTACGCCGTTAAACGTCAGAGTGATTCCGCGTGTATGTGTACGC
>FLSR01000532.1:6086-21779 GCA_900092035.1 Leuciscus waleckii
TCCTCTGCTCCTGCAGGTTTTCTGTTACTCCGGCTATTTTCTCCACTGCCACAGCAGTGATGTCTCCTCTGCTCCTGCAGGTTTTCTGTTACTCCGGCTATTTTCTCCACTGCCACAGCAGTGATGTCTCCTCTGCTCCTGCAGGTTTTCTGTTACTCCGGCTATTTTCTCCACAGCACTGATGTCTCCTCTGCTCCCGCAGGAACTCTATTTCTCTGGCTAATTTTCTATACTGCTGTAACAAGGCTGCAGGAACTGTTTCTCCGGCTAATTCTCTACTGCCACAGCAATGAGGTTCCTTTTGCTCCCTCAGGATTTGTTACTCTAGCTACTTTCTCCCCTGCCGCAGTAGTGATGTCTCCTTTGCTCCCGCAAGCTCTGTTTCTCTGGCTAATTCTCTACTGCCACAGCAGTGAGGTTTCCTTTGCTCCCACAGGATTTGTTACTCCAGTTCATTTTCTCTACTGCTAGAGGGATGTGTCTGCTCCAGCAGGAGAACTGTTTCTCTGGCTAATCTCGTCTTCTGCTTCAGCTTTTCTCCGTCCAGCGAGCTTCGGTCTCCCAGAGGATGTACTGTAGCATGAATCTAAGTTTTCTCTTCTGTCCAGCGAGCATTGGTCTCCCAGCGGACACTGCATGCATCTGTTTTCTCTTCTCTGCAAGCATCGGTCTCACAGCGGAGGCAGTCCTTCCGTCCAACCTCATAGACTGCCCAAATAATTCCAAACGAGAATTCTTCTCGCTGCTCGGCCACCTAAACCATGCTATACACAATTCCGCAAGGCCGCCCTTTCATCACGCACCTCCTCGCCCTAAGTTTATGGAAACTTACTCTAATCAGCGGAATGGCTTAACCTTTTTCTACGATTACATCTCTCTCCCCCTCGATTTAAGCCATTGACAGCTCCTTCCAATCGTCGTCACGGCTTTCCCAGGGGGGAAAGTGGTCAACTAACAGAATCCTGGTCCATCGCGACAAACTAAACACATGCACTGCATCAACAAAAGTCGTTCTTACTCACCCGCGTTAATTCCCACTCCTCAGATGCCTCATCTGGAACTCCGCTTGATCAGTTGGTAATAACTGCCAAACACGTTTCAGGAGCACAAAATCAAATTGCTGACTCTCTCCCATTACTCTTTCCAGAAATTCAGGACATTGGTGTCAGAAGCATAAAAAAGCTAATAGAGCTATCTAACCAGCATTCAGTTTTCAATAAATTAGTCTACGGTAAGCCTGCCCCCGCCATAAATAAATCTCAAACATCCCTGCTCATTAAAGGATTCAAGAACTTATCCCACTCGTCCGGATACCAGTCAATCTATTGCAATTGACATACTCACCAAATGTATTCCAACACTCTGTCTCGCATACCATTCCACCAACTCCATCTGCGCACTGGAAGCACGTCTGTCCTAGCTGTCTTCGGTTTTCGGCACCGCTCTGAATTGACTATCACATCTAACGTCGACTCAAATACCCATCCTTCAATCTCAGATTTACAGATCGTAGATATCGGAACCATATTTTCTTCATTAAACAAGTAGTAAACTGATCGAGCAAAAAGGTCACTTCGTTTACATTTTCAATCCGCCAACCCCCATCCAACTGTACCACTCGTTTTATTTACTGCAGTATAAACGTTCAATGTTCAAATCCCCACTCGGCCCACATCAGAAGCGTTCAAAACCTACATCAGATCCAGCCGCTTCCACATCAAAACGCTCACCAAGCCATAATTAAATCATTCATTTCCATCACCTGCTGCGCTCCATCCATTGTCACTCTCAGTACCAGTACCAAGTTCCAACCCACTTCCAGTATCATTTGGTTCGCTGCGTTCAAGCTCGATACAATAAACATCTACAATACAGCGTATTTTTACAAACAATGGCAGGCTCCCCCGTTCGCACACGTAACGGCTCCTCGTTCAAGGGCCGGGCTCTCTCCCCCTTCCGAAGCGCTGATCGAGCCCTTCCGTTCGAATCGCAGTGAGAGTCTGCCCGTCTTAGTCGTCGTGGGACGGCCGCGCTCGTGTCGCTGTGTGGGCTCCCCATTCGTCGGGCCGCGAGGGTTCTGTTCCCGTGTCCCAGCCCCCTTCGAAGCGCCGGTCGAGCCCCCCGACAGAGTCCAGCGGGCGCCCTCCCTTCCGTTGGCGAGGCCTACCCATCCGATGCCATGAGCATCCAAGTTCCCGTCGGACGCTGCGAGGGCCCTCCCAGTTGAATGGCTAAACTCATTCTCAAATCATGCTCGTAAAAATCTTGCGTCATCGAGTTGACAGTTCAACTGCCGAATGGGCTTATCCGTCCGATGCCGTGAGCATCCATGTTAATCAGTAATCAACTCAATGTCAGAGTATAAATTCACAGCAGACCTATCTCTGTTATTGAAAGTTGTCAGCATCCCTCCTCCACCCCATCTCCTCACTTCCAGTTCCATCTACACTTACCAACTGGGGGGAGTACTCTGGGTTCGGGCCTAACTCCGAGCTCGGAGCCCTCCCCCGGACAGCATGCCAAATACGCATAAACTTATTGTACTAATTATATGTAGATGTGAACTCGTGAAATATATATATATTGCAATCATTGTTGAGATTCATGTTGTAATTTTTGATATCTCTGTGTTTCTACAAGACAGTGTAGCTCTGTTTCTTTGGTTGTGCATGATGTGTTAAAATATTAGTCATTGCAACTCATTACTGCAGTTTCACAGTGGTGGTAATGTATTACTTTTGGATTGAGATTAGTAAAATAACAAGCTATATGATGATTTTGTCATCATAATCAATATAACCACAATAATTCACACACCATGTTTGCACAAGTGTGGCTTGTAGAAACACAGTTCATGCAGCCAGAGAAAATCTAATGTTAAAAAGTTAGCATCCCAACTAAAGCAAACACTGATCTCTATAATGGTAACTTCAAACCAAACATTTTCAAATACACATCTCACTAACAACTTCTGTAGATGTATGACAGAAATAAAGTCATACTGGTCAATAATAAGTGTAATAATGTGTAATGGCTGGAAGTCAGCTGTATTTCTTGTGTTTCTCTATTTTCTGTTTCTGTGTTCCTCTTTCCTCCAGTGATTCTGCTTGTTAACAGCAGGTGTTCATCACTAATGCTCAACAATCACTTACATATTCCCTTAATTATACACTGCAACACTGTCTCAGTGTTACTTTTTACTCTTTGTAGTGTGGATTTTCCTGTGGGGTTTACAGTAGTTTACTGTAAAATCTTGTTGTTTGGGTCACCGTTGTGCTGAAGAGTAGAGCCTGTGCTTCGGTCCAGGAGAAGATCTACAAACATTGATGATTTGCTGCATTTTGTTTTATTTAACAGGCTGTGACTGTGTATTTGCGGGTCCAGTGGAAATCTCTTTATTTACAATATTGTTTAGTGGTCTCTATATAAGTTCACAGTAATACTTTTCTCACATTATTAATGCATTATACATTTTAGTTAATACATTTAAATGACAGTTTGTCAATTTAAGGCAGTTGGTTTCTGCAAGTGAAATTAGTTAACTCGAGTTTTAATTTAGTGCATTATTACAGTAACATACAGTATAATACAGTAAAGAACTGTACAATTAACAGTAAATGACTGGCAACAGTGTTGCCGGTATTTTACTGTAAAAAAAACCGGTAAGGTCTAACAGTGTATGTCATATAGACGTTTAGAAGCTGGTAAGGTCTAACAGTGTATAGTTTGTCAAGGTAATAACATTAAATCTGATAGTAACTTTGAACTATTTAAAGGTAGATTGGGTGAGACTTTTGTCTCAATGGTGAGTTCAAATGGTAATTTCCAGCAAGGTCCTTTGTCCTCGAGGAGTGGTCGTTCTTCAACCAGTTTTTCCAGTCTTACACTAGTGTGGATCCTCATGTGTCTCTTAAAGTTTCCTTTATCCGTGAAGCTCTTCCCAAATTGATCACATGTGTAAGGTTTCTCTCTGGTTCTCCCATCAGGTCTAAAAGAAACATTAAATCATGTGACATTTCAAATGAGAGAAAAAATGTGAAATAAAAAGCGAAGCCATAAGTCAAGATCACTGATGAGTTCAATAATCATTTTAAACCAATCGAATCTGGTTTGAGGATGGTTCCAAACATGACAGGGTTTCAGGAACATCATACTAACCTTTAAATAACATTATATTAACATTCAGGAAACTGGACATTTGTATGTTCTTGGAATGAACATACAAATCAAAATCAACTTTCCTGGAATGTTGAATTTTAAATCAAAATGAAGTTGAAAGAATGTTTGAGGAACATTATACCTTTTAAAACACATTCCTCTAACGTCAAGAAAACTGGAAATTTTTTACGTACCCAGAACAAACAGTTCTGGTTCTGGATATTTGGAGAATATTTTTTGTTCTGAATATTTTGGAAAACGTTCTTATAAATAAAGTCTGTTAGCTGGGGAACTACAGTACTTACCATGACTGTGTGATGTGGTTTCTCCACTGAATGGATCTTCATGTGTCGATTCAGGTGAGTTTTAAAAGAGAAACTTGTCCCGCACTGATCACACGTGTGCAGCTTCTCTCCAGTGTGGATCCTCTCATGTGTTTTCAGATTTGTGAATGTGCCGTTTATGTTCGATATTACTTGCAATTTATAATATTTATATTGCACCCAGTGTTTGATTTGTACATATGTATGTGTGATCGTTACATTAGTATTTGAAACTCTTGTTATTTCGAGTTTAAGGACGCGATCTTTATGATTATGTGCCGTTCATTTAATTACCTCAGATTTGGTTACGGTTTTGAATGTCATGCCATTTCTGACCACCGGTGGCGGTGTTTCATATTTTCGTTGCTTGTATATTGATTTCTTTATTTAATATAGAATCGAACCTGATAATTCTTTATTTGAGAAATGTAGATTTGGAAGTAATGTTTGTATAATAATACTAGAGACATTTATTAATATATATCTTTATTTCTTTCCCTTTGTAGACCACAAACACACACATCTAAATACTTTAAGCAACCTGTGTACTGCTGTTTTGTGCATAGCCAAAACTGTCAACAATAAACCTCCTTTGCATGGAACTGATCGAATCCAGTGTGTTCTGATCGACACCCCATGAGGAAAGCTAGAAATAATAAATCATCACCTATTACAGTCCAATCCTTCTATCGAATACGTTAGGCCTATCAGAAAAATGTTAAACATGTTAGAATGTTTTCGTTCACATACAGATTTTAAAACCTGTTAAAAACAAAAAAGTCAACGTTAAATCATTTAAAACAAGTTATAGAATGTCTTTCACGAAAGACTTTTAAAGATACCAGAAAAATGGTAAATTATGTTTTTTAAACAATGTTTCAAACGTGAGCAACATATCAAACATATTGTAATGTGTTTTGCGGTTTGGGGATATTGTCTTGGTAACTAATTAATGAGACTGATTGAGAAATGAGATACACTGGGGCGGGAGCTGTGTATTGGGAGACTGGGAGTGAAGAAGGTTTATATGGAGTGATAAAGACAGTGCAGGGGGCTCGGTTCCGGACACAGTGTCAGTGTGGACAACAGGACGGCGGTACTCACCTTTTGTTTGGGAGGGGGGGTGTCCTTCGCGGTCAGTTAGGGCCGCCGGCGATGAAGATAGACAGAGAGCGGGTGCGGGGAAAGATTATATAGATGTCATGGGAGGTTAGGAGTGCCGTCGTCGCTGCTGTGCTGTTTCTGAATGCCGATACAATTGAATCACAAGAGCCCGGCTGGACTTCGCCCTTTTGAAACGGACTTACGGTGGGATTTCCCCATTTGTGAATGACTCCCCGAGGTCAACGTGAGTGTTGAGGTGCGACACACCGCGGCGATACTGCTCTGCTCATATTTCCCTAAACAGAACGGTGTGTAATTCCGAGCGCTGTGCAGGAGAAGAGATAACGCTCTACCGACTTTTGTTCTCTTCCTATTATTTGCCTCTTTCACTTTGTGAACCGAGTTGGATGTTTATTATTTGTGTACTTTTATACGAATAAATCCCCACGCATGTTGACGAGTGACGGCGTGTGCGCCTAGAGTTATTATGTTCAATCATTTACCACCATTTAAATATGTAGCTACCTCTGCAGGCGTGTATTCACGTGCGTTGGGGTGAGTGTTAGGTGGGTGGAGACTCGCTTCACAGATCAGTCTATTTCTCATTCGTGTTGTGCTTTCGGAGCGCAAGGATGCCTATAGGGATGTCCCGCGTGACGTCACGCCACTTGGAGCAGCCATCTTGATGGAATAGAAAATGCTAAACCGCTGGTGATAATACAGCTCGTCGCAAAACATTCATCTATTCATCTATTCTTCTATCATGCCCGAGCGATGCTGTGCAGTTGGATGCGATCAGATACGGGATCATACAAAAGCAATATCTTTATACCGTATCCCAAAAGAAACAAAACGGAGAAACAAACAGGCAAAACGCTGATGGCGGTGTTTGGCTTCCAACTCAACACACGTGGCTTTGCAGTCTTCATTTTGATCAGGTAAGTTGTCCCCTCGAAGGCTAATGAATGATTTCTCTGAGTTCGAGATCAAATGTTATAAATTCACTGTTGCCATAGAAATCCGCAATGTTTGTGTGCACTACCAAGCATTCAACATAACATAAGCTTGTCTTAGCCGGACACACCAGGCTCCCAATTTTACGATATAGGCCTATATATAAATTTGCTTTAAACAGAAAATCAATTGTTAATCAAACGTTTAGCTGTCGCCCTTTATGATAAAAATATTGTGCTTTTTTTTCTTCACGGTTCTAACGGTGTATGGGTTGACTACATTTTTCTACGTTTTTTTTTTTTTTGTAGCAGTAAAAAAAAAACAAAAACTACCAACATTAGCTAGAAACAGTGTAACAATAACGACTCGGGGTAAATGTGAATTAGCTCAAGAATATAGGGAATTTTGGAAATATTAATATTTATGACTCATGGTCATAATTCATAAGTCGCATGTACATTTATTTTATCAATTATCGAGATTACCTTGTTCTGTAACTGTCTGATCATTACAGTTAAGAAGGGGGTATCTCTTTTCAAACTCCAAGAAAGTTTTATCTTCTGGCCGCGAATATCAAACTTTCTGAGTTTATGAATTAAAACTACTCAAGGTAGTCAATATCGAGCTTGTAGCTTACATCTTGAAATTTCATTGACTTTATAAGGTGGGTTTTCAAACACAGAGACAATTAAAAGTATAAATGGGTTTATTAATAAAATGGCACACACTAGAGATTATATAAACTACAAACAGAAACGTACGTAAAAATGCAAACAAACAAATAAACATTTAACCGAACAAAAACATAAACATAGCGTGATCAGAATGAAATGAAATGAAAGGAAGAAAGATATAGAGAGAAGGGAAAAGCTAGTAATTATTACATACAGAAACCTAAGTTACGAGACACCTGGAACAGCTTTTATAGGAATCAATATACTTGCGAGTGCTCTTTCTGGTCAGGCTGAAGCTGATGCAGGAAGCGAGGATGGTGTCCCATTTTAAGTTAAACACAAAAGGATGTTGGTGTGTGTGTGTGTGTGTGTATGTGTGTGTGTGTTCTGGAATGTCACGAGTCTGTGAGGTTGTAAAAGTCACAGGGAGTCCACGCTGAACTGGGGGGGCGACAGACACCCCGGCGCTGGTGAATTATTCCGTGGGGAATTATTAACCCGTGCTGTTTGGACAAAGAAGATGTGTTCGACATCACATGATTCACTTAATGTGAAAAGCAGATGTCATTGTTGCTACAACAGTATTAAAGTAGTAGCAAAGAGTAGAGAAGAGAGCCGTGGAACTGCTCAGTTAGCTTCAGAGTCACTACTGGTAAATGCATTTAGCTAACACACTGTAGCCCAATGTCAAAACGTTTTTAAGTGAACGTTAAAGGACAATTCCGGTATTTAACACTTTGAGTCTATTTTGTAGTTCGTTTTGATGAACAAGAGTGGTGGATAAAGAAATTTTGACAATGGTTCCTGACGTGACTTTTTGACTATTTTAGAATTACCCATGACCGCTTTAGAATGGGTGTTGGAGCTATTTAGTGTTGTGTTTAGATTTCGTTATGATAAATTTATTCATTTTTTGATTTAATTATGATTAAATTTCTGTTAGTGTTTTGTTAGTTTGTTATTTGTTTTGTTTGTTTCATGCACGCTAGGGGGCACTATAGGTTATTTAAGTAAGCGCACGGCAGGGACTAGTATGCACCAGGTTAGGCATATGGTTTTTTACAGGAGCGGGAGAGGCACAGGAAATTTGCTTTGTTCTGTGTTTGCTCGACTTCAACCAAAAAATAAACCACGTTTTGTTGAATTTAATACTTGTTTGGACCTGATGTTTTTCCCACCCGCGTACACCAAAACCTACGGTGCATCAGTGGCTTTTTGATTTTGTTTTGATTTGAACTTTGACTTGAGATGTTTGATACTTCGTTGACAAACGGCCAATACAGCAAGTAAAAAACCCGCCTTTGAACTCTTCAAAATTGGACTTATCGGATCGCTTGGATGTGGATTTATGGACAAAAGACATTAAGCAGTCTAAGATTCAGCCGAGGTGGCGACAAGGCGCATTCTGGCCCAGATCACACAAGACGTTCAACCTTCTCAAGACACCGGTAAGTCAGTGATACAACTGTTTAGAGCCGTAATGGAAAACGGCCAAACGAGTGGAGTTTGACAGTATTTCACAAGGAATTGGTTCAATGTCACACGTCTACCTTTACGCATGGCCATGTGCTTTCATTCATGCATAAAAAGTCCGGCAGTGTGTGTTTGTTTAACGAAGAGGATCTGATGATCAATAATCATCGTGTGTTTTGCAAACCTGCTCTCTTGTGCGTCAATGAACTGCGTGATTTGTTTGCAAACAAAAAAGGAAAATAAATAAAAGAAACGGAAATGTCCGATCTCGAGCTAAGCAGCAGGTTGGACGGGAGACCGCCTGGGAATACCAGGTGCTGTAAGCATTTTTGGAAAAAAAAGACCCGGACTACGTGCCAACTATATTTAAGCATGTGTCAACACCAAAGAAAAGGAAAACCATGAATGCAGTGGCAAATTTTGACAGGAGGCAAAATTTGAAACGTAAACGACTGCAAGCTGGGAAAGTTGATGATGCAGTTCAAGGATTGCTACATCTGTCACAAACTGATAATCATGAAGAATTTGCCGAACAAGTGGATACTGGATCAACACCAAACGATTTAACACACTGCAATAGTGACCAATGCAAGAAGTATATAAAGATTTTGGAGGATGAATGTCAACAGTTAAGGACTGAAAACATGGAACTAAAACAGAAACTGCACAATCTCAATTCGATGAAAGGGATTTGAAAATAATGATGACAAAGTTCGAACATTAACTGGTTTTCCTTCATTCCAAAAACTCAAATTGATCTATGGTCATGTACATCCATGGCTAATGTCCAATGCTTCCATCCCCCCGTTTCAGCAATTCATCTTCACAATGTTGCGTTTACGATTGAATGTGACTTTGACATTTTTGTGTTACCTGTTTCACATAAGTAATTCTGCAGGTTCAAGAATATTTCAGAACTGCACTAATATTTTGTATAAAAGAATTGTACCTTTGTTAGTTAAATGGCCAGGAAGAGATGAGCTGAGGTTAACTAAGGTTAAGGCCATTCTCATTTCGAAATGGATTTAGTCGATGTACATGCATTATCGACTGCTTTGAGATATTTACAGAGAAACCTCAGCTCTATTTAGCAAGATCCCAAACATATTCTTCTTATAAATCACACAATACAATGAAATATATGATTGGCATTACTCCCCAAGGCACTATATCTTTTATTTCAAAGGGGTGGGGGGGCCGGACATCTGATAAACACATTGTGGAGAACAGTGGCTTTTTGAATAATTTACTTCCTGGGGATCTGGTATTGGCGGACAGAGGCGTTGATGTTGCTGATTCAGTTGCTCTATTCAATGCTGAATTGAGGATACCTGCTTTTACGAGAGGAAATAAACAACTGGATCCAATAGACATAGAAAAAACTTGAGGGTTAGCATCTGTGCGGATCCACGTGGAGCGCGTCATTGGCCTTACAAGACAAAAATGTACAATTCTTGATGGACCCATTCCATTGTCTTTGTTAGAGTCTTCGAATGGAGAAATGCCATTGGACAAAATAGTACATATTTGTTGTGCCATTACGAATCTTTCTGAATCAGTTGTACCATTTGAATGAAAACTGTGCCTCATATCAACAGATTCTATCACGCTTGTGTTTGAATCCTGCGGTGGGACATTCCAGGTTCCTGCTTAACGCTTATTAGCCATGAGGTCTAATCCTACAAGGTCGCACTACAGGTCCCTAACCCAAATATATGAATGACTTTTTTCATGAATTTGAAATGTGACCCTGGACCACAAAACCAGTCTTATGGGTAATTTTTTTTAAATTGAGATTTATACATCATCCTAAAGATTTTTGGCATAAAAGATAAATCGATAATTTTGACCCATACAATGTTTTGTTATCTATTGCCACAAATATACCCGTGCCTCTTAAGACTGGTTTTGTGATCCAGGGTCACAAATGTGTACAGAATATCTGTCTATTGTAACAATGACAGTAAATAACAATGGGTTGAAATATATATCATGTTTTATTGCTAAATAACTTTGTAGTCAAGTTTACATTCATGTAAGTTGTTTGTGATATAAGGTACAAGAAGTAAAATGTAAACAAATTATAAAAGTGCATGTAAAATATACAATAAATTTAGATGAAATTATACAAGGTTACTTGACTTTTTACGTCTATTCAGTTTTTGTAACATGTCCATGACAACATCTAGTGTTAAATAAGTGTACCAACTTTAAATGCATAAAAGAAAGTCACCAACCCTAAGACCGATAAATGTACTCTTTTAGAGATATAAATTTTTTTTTTTAAATGTATTATTAATCAGTAATAATACTTATTACTTCTTAATAAGAATGTAACACAATCTTTATCATTTGTTCAACTAACTGGGTCAGTGGAGGGAGAAGTAGATACCATTTTCTGTGACATTCTTTTTTCCTTGTTTAGTTTTGTCCTACATCCAGGACAGTACCATCTTTTAGGTATTTTCATTATCTTTAAACAATCTGCATGAAACATTTTGATAGGACATGAAACTGACACGCAGGTCAGCATAGACTCAGTGGGGGGCTCTTGACAATAACACACCTTTTCTTTATCAGTATTTTCTACCCTCTTAATTCGGCATGTAATTACCTTCGCTAAAAGATTTGGTAGAATAACAGACACATAAAAAGTCTGCAGTTCTGGAACAACATTGAGAATAAAATCATGGTCCACGTAAATTCTTTCCACAAATAATCATTGCATTGTCATTAGCCGTGAACACAATAAAATCACAGTAATTGCTTTCTGTTGTCAACAGTTGTGTCTGAACCTGATAGTAATATTCATGCTGCCTACTTAATTGCAGGTCACCGTTTGCATCTGATGTTAAGCAAAATTTGCTATCTGTGGCAGCCTCTGTGATTGTCTTGCTTTTTGCTGTAAAAGGGCATTTAATCTCACAAATACCTTCTCCACAACAGGAACATGAAACACAGGCATCGGGAGATGCACCGATAAAAGGATATTGAGGGCTAATCCGAAATCCAGCATCAGTTATAATGAAATCATCATGGCTGGTTCTCATATTAATTTCATATAATTTCCTTGCATTTTTTTCTTGATTACATCCCCAGTTGGTTGCCTCACTTGAAAATTTTGCGGACTCGGGGTCACAAATTGTATTGACTAGTGATTTGGAAGGGTTGTGAACAGATGTGCTTAAAACGGCTTTGACAGAAGAAGCAGTAATACGACCTGCCCTTTGTTGGTACCAAAGCCTACAATTTGTTTGCTTCCTTGTTTCAAACTCAACAAGGTCTGACTGTCTCTTAGTGATTTCAATTTTCGCAAAAACATTGTCACTTTTTGCCAGTAGTTCCTCATTTGTGAGTTTGCGATTACTTACATCAAACAGATCTGTGAGTGGTTTTGGAATATTTGAGTTGCAAATGCGTGGGACATATGAGTCAGCATAGCCTGGTATGATTGACAAAATAGCGGGCTTAACAGGCTTGGACTCAGACTTACATGTTTCAGACAATTCATGATAAAACATTTGTTCCTCATCTGGAGAAAGAGGAGGAATATCAGGCAACATATCAGGCTTGAGTCTCTTGCATTTTGTGAACTGAATATCCTTGCCTCGTTTCGGCTCAATTTTGGTGATCGACTGTACACCTGACCACTTGCACTTTTTGGAGGTGACAGAAACAGATCGTTTCATCTCAGCTTGAGCCAAAAGATGGAAGAGAGTTGCAGACACATGTGAGCAGGCTCTCCCATCCAGCCATGCAGTTACAGTGAGCAACTTGCACAGATCCATCTCGATTAACAGCAACCCAGGGATGCAGAGGGGGTTCATTCACTTTCATGGAGTGTTTAACCTAAAAATAAAATAAGACATATTAAATGATATCCAGTTTGCAGTAAACAGTTGCTTGGACCTGATTAGCAATGACTGTGCGCACTGTGCAGCATTGGGTCTAAACCCATACATGCATTCCTAGATCAGTTAATTCGTTAGGCGTATTATCATATTCAATTCTTTCGTTTTCAAATACCAAAAGCTGATCTTGTATTTTATTTGACACTTATTATAAATCGTTAGAAACACAGGTTGAGACAACAGTCTCAATGACAGTTTATCATACTACAGTCAGTATAAAAAAGTATATAATCATATTATTTTATTATTTTGAATCAAACTAGATTCAACAAATTCATTTAAGATACACTTAATCTTGTTGGTGATTTGTTTTGTGTTTTTCCCTGTAAACTCCGTTTAAAAATTATTACAATTTGGTGATAAAAATACATTGACCAACCTTTGCGGTAATGATTGAAAAATCATTGTTGGCCCATATTGATAGGATAGCATCTTGCAGTTGATGGAGATTTGTGGGATGCACATCCAGGGCATGAAGCTCCCGTTCCACCACATCCCAAAGATGCTCTATTGGGTTGAGATCTGGTGACCGTGGGGGCCATTTTAGTACAGTGAACTCATTGTCATGGTCAAGAAACCAATTTGAAATGATTCGAACTTTGTGACATGGTGCATTATCCTGCTGGAAGTAGCCATCAAAGGATAGGTACATGGTGGTCATAAAGGGATGGACATGATCAGAAACAATGCTCAGGTAGGCCGTGGCATTTAAACAATGCCCAATTGGCACTAAGGGGCCTAAAGGGTGCCAAGAAAACATCCCCCAAATATATTTAGCCTATTTATTATTCAGATTGCACAGTTGGAAAGAAAATATATTTATAGGAACACTTCAGCAGGCTCAAGATAATTAATACAGTGACCATTATTCATTATTTTAATCAATTCGCAGCCATAAAACATGATAATCCGCATTCTCATGTATGTAGGTGCGCTGAACGCTCTAACCATAGTATTCCGTCAAAATGGCTGACACGCGGCTAGGGGTCACGTGACTGGGAGATCCCTATACGGAACCCTGTAGCCTAAGAGATATTTTAGCTAGAAACTAAACAAAACTTAGTAGCAAATCGTATTGTTAAAAAGTTTTGCTTAAAAAGTATTCACTTTATGTATTTTTACTCACTGAGCTGTTACCCAATGCATTGCTTCACGTTTTAAAAGTTCAAAGCACATCGGTTTTAACATTTTACAAATGTATGAACGCTAAAGACATGTGTATTTTAAATGTATACGACGTTTTAATGCCTTTAAACATTATGTAATTGTGAAAGTACAACTTTTCTTCAAATGTATGTTAGAAAATAGAACTATTTGCTTGATATCATTTTAATACATGTTGTTAGATGTTTTAATTCTAAAACATGTTTGCAATTCAAACTTTTTTAACATTTTACAAATGTGTGTTTTCCAGCCGGTGTATTTTAACTTCAAATGTGTGCTTGGGAATTTTCCACGTTGGAGGGCTCAGTCCGTCCAAAAGTGGGGTGGAGTGGGCGTTTGTAGGGAAGGGGACGTGGGAATTCACACAGGCCAGCCTCAGAAATAGGCCACGAGCATTCATGTAGCCTAGCCTACATCCATTCCAAAATCACTGCAAAGTATGTAAACGTAATCCTCTGGGTGTTTATTGATATAATCCGTGAGAAATCAGGTTCTTGTAGCCGTGGTTAATCCAGCCCCCTCTGCTATGAAAACCGGTTCACTTCCATCATCTTTTCAAATATCTCCATACTCCTGTATAAAATAAAATCCAATCCCTTTCCGCAAAAAAACAAATCGGGATCCTCTGTTGTATTCGTTGTGAATCGCTCGTCGTTATCCATTAACCAATCTGACTTCACGATTGTTTTTGTCAAAATCATATGTAGCCTACACACACGTCCTCCAGACAAGTGAAAAGTAGGCTATTTCACCTGCGCTCCGCCGGCTCATGGAGAAATCGCGTTAAACAGGGTCCATGTTTATTCCGCGGCACTAAGGTCAAATCCTCCATAGCTTCATCAATGTTTCTTTCAGGTGTTTTGGGGTCTGACATAGCCATCGCAGATAATCTGATTTGCAAAAAACCACAAGTAGTATTTCGCTCTCAGTTTGCGCTCCTTTTTAAACAGCTCATGTGACTTCCCTCTCAGCTTTGAGAGGGGTGTATTAGGGGGTGTGGTCTGAGCCACTCACTACACACTGTTTCAGTCGTCATTAGAGTTCGGACAGCGAAGTGACCGGTCACTTTTTCTATTTGGGAGCTGAAAGGCACTGTTGTTTTTCCCCACGGAACACCTGTTGTGGGTGGGATAGGGGGCGGGGTTTGGGTGGGTCTCTGCACAGGCCTCACAGAGTGTCAATCCTGACAAATCTCCGGACTGAATGGACGTTCTTTAACACTGTTCCAGCACTAGGAAACACTTATATATCTTTTAAACTCCGAGTCTTTAACAATTGGGTATGTAAAACGTAAGGCTTTTAACTAGTTTGTGTTTTATGTTACAGTTTTACAAATCAACATTTTAAAAAATGTCTTAACATCTTAAAATAACACTAACTCATTTTTAAGAACTCTTTTTAGAGAAAAATGTAATTTTAACTTATTTCATTTATGTTTTAAAAGTGATGAATGTATATCTGTCTTCTTTAATAAATAAAAACACTGATCTCACACTCTGACTATGTCTTTATTGTACATTTCTTAAAGTTTTAATATACACCGTTTAGAACTCCTGAGCGTGGGAAATTTTCCCACGGTTCAGATGTTCAACCCTCAAGGAGGCGTGGCACAAGTCCGATTTTCCCACGGTACAGCCCATAAGTGGGAGGAGCTAGCGTGGGAATATTCCCACGGTCAAAAGGGGGCGGAGCTTAGGGGTCATAAATCAATCAAAAGTGACACATAGTATACCTCTATACTCTCTCTCCCTTTATACATTGTCGTGTTTCTTTAGAAATAAATAATGGACAAATGGAGTCTTTAACGCCTCAGATGTAAAGTTATTGGCTGTCAAAGTGACGCCAAAATGAATGGGAGTCAATGGAATGCTGACGCAAGTGAAGTTCTGCTACAAGATGGCGGCACGCGGCCGGCTTCAACTTCCGGTCGAT
>FLSR01000532.1:27904-71285 GCA_900092035.1 Leuciscus waleckii
ACAAAGTTTGTTTCTAGACAAAATTGCGTCATCGCCCACCTTATCTTATCTGTAAGGCAGATCAATAATATTGTTGAATATTAAATGTCCCCAACTAAAGCAAGCCAAAAGCCAAGGCAACAGTGGCAAGGAACCAAAACTCCATCAGTGACAGAATGGAGAAAAAAACCTTGGGAGAACCCAGACTCTAAGTTCTCCTCTGGCCAACGAGCGAACAGTGTATTATTATGATTCAGGCAGCATTACAGGTCAGAAGTCAGATTGGATCAGAACATTCTGAATATTTATCCAGTTCCATCTGGTTGGAAGTCGGAGTCATCACTCAGGGATGCGTTGTGGTCGTGTCTAGGCACAGGTCCTCCATCTAATCTGGATAAGGCCCGGTTCCGGCTGACTTCATCATGCGTTGTTGTCGCAATATTTAAAAATGTATACAATGTTTAATAGGGAGCCAATGCAGTGTGGACAGAACCGGGCTAATATCGTCATACTTCCTGGTTCTGGTAAGAACTCGAGCTGCTGCATTTTGGACCAGCTGTAGTTTTTTTATTAAGCGTGCAGGGCAACCACCCAGTAGAGCATTACAATTATCTAGCCGTGATGTCATGACGCATGAACTAACTGTTCCGCATTTTTGATTGAAAGCATATGTCGTAATTTAGATATATTTTTAAGATGGAAGAATGCGGTTTTACAGATACTAGAAACGTGGCTTTTAAATGAAAGATTGGTATCAAAGAGCACACCCAGGTTCCTAACGGACGATGAAGACTTGACAGAGCAGCAATCAAGTGTTAGACAGTATTCTAGGTTATTATGTGAGGACATTTTTTGTCCAATAATTAGAATCTCAATTTTTTTCAGAATTTAGTAGTAGGAAATTACTAGTTCCCTTTCGAGAACGGTCACTTCGTATTGCATAGCTATACGCAGTGGGGAAACTCCTTTTCCTCAAAATTCTGAAGCCTAAATTGTAAAACACAGCGGGCCAAGGGGGCGTGACCGAGTCTATATTAGCCCCTGAAACAGCCATTATAGATATTTCATCTCCTGCAGCGACATACTTCACGTCTCTGAGTCCTCTGCAAGCCTTCGCCGATGAATCAAGCCCTACAGTTAGAGTGTGCAGCCCTACAGCGGATTTTGCCTTCAACTCAGAAGTCGTCTTCCCCTGTTGCAGCTCTGCTGTCGCTATCCGGCGACCAATGCAATATTTCCTTTACATATATTCTGTTTTGCTTTAGGAACGCAAGCGTTGTTCTAAATGCCTCGCTCTTCCTGTGCCACGTGCGGCTCTCGCCTGCACGAGGACGACGGACATGCTAAGTGCATCTCATGCCTGGGAACCGCCCACGCTCAAGCTGCACTTTCCGCCGGGGGATGCTCGGTCTGTGAAGGCATGCCCGTCTTGACGCTGTGGTCTCGGCTAGCTCTCTCGCAAAACGGCGACGCCGCTTCTCCCGCCCTTCCTTTTCCCGCTTTTATTTAGACCTGACAGGTGTCCGGCCTTTTCTACATATGTGACCCGATCTGGCGAAATGAGTCGGAAGTCGCAACGTTCCATTTTAAGATTTGGGCCGTTTATGTGGAAAAGCAATGAAATAATAGATTTTTTTTAATTATTTTTTTTGCTAAATTTCAAAGAACAGACATTCAAAAATAATCTCCTAAAGTTTCGTAGTCCAGATAATTGAGTAAAGGTATTTAAATTACTATTAAAGTTTACAAAGTTTTACTAAATTTGCTGGAAATGAATATTGCTTTTCTCAACTCCTCTAGTCACCTCTGAGCATTTGAATCCCCTCAAACGTCTCTGCTTTCCAAATATGGTGTTACACGTTGTATAGAACCAATCAAAAAGCTTAGAAATAACACAGACGCTGATCATTTGTCAATGGGAAGCCCCGTTTCGACTGACCGGCAGGCGATTGGTCCAGCCATCCTCCTGTCAGACTCGTAGCGCTATGTGTAAACAAGCTAGCAGATCTCCTCAGAAAGATTAAATATTATTAATTTGAGAAATGTCGCTGTCAAAAGAGAGCAAAGTCGCCAAAAAGTAGCCAAAAGCGTTAAACTCACTGGAGGCTTCTAACCTAAGCTCTGCTGCTGGTCATTTTAGATTAATATCTGATTAATCCCGACCGGTAATCTATACCGGTCTTTGCCCAATTAGTTCAACCAATCAACTCGAAACTACTTGATCTGATCTGCAGATCTCAATAAATTCCGACAAAACGAGGGTTCAATGCCTGCATACAATAGTTTTCAGCCGCCCTGGTTCACTCACAGTTATACCAAATTACATCACACTGACCCCTCCCGTGTTTTACTGTGTGTTCTTTTGTTCCCGTCACGAGCATACATACATACATACATCCATACATCCCAGGAGGGAAAAAACACATGATTGAATTGAAAGAAAACCCACTCAATGTTTAAGAAAATGAATAGGGAAAAAATAAAACTATTCATTTTTCCATAAGTTGCGTTTACTCCCGGTTCTGGACACTATTATTAAACAGCATTGCGACATCCAGTGAGAAGTGATTCAATTCGACACACCTCTGTTACAAACCACAAATCACTCGATGATTTAACTAGTTTTAAATCAGATGAAGCAGCCTCACATTCCCAACACGACTGATGAGGTAAACAGCAGAAACATTGTGCCATGAACGAAGTTAGAAGACTTTAAATCCCCTAATCACCACCTTTACAAACATTTACCATGAATTTACTGTAGTAATTTACTATGGTTTGGGCAGAAATGTGGAATATTTATACTGAATACTATCTTATAGTAATTTATATTGCAGTAGATTAATTAGGTGGGTAGAGGAATATACAATTAATTGTGTGTATAGTTTTTACCTGTGTTTAGGCATTTTGTTATACAGTGGTAGTGAGTGAGTATATGCATGGTTTTACCTGTGGTTATCGGGTCTCACTGTTAGAATATTTTCATTCAAGCCTATAATAATTATAAATAAAATAATTCTTACCAATAGCTAAGATCTTGTATAATTCATATTTTTGTACATAGCTGTAAATAAGTTATTTATTAAAGACTCATAAATCTGCAAACTGTTGGGTACCACATTTCCAAGTAAATACAGTACTTTTTTAGGTTTACTTTAGCTTATTTATTGATACTGTTATGTTTCAATAAGTAATAAATATGTTTCAATAAATAAGCTAAACTCACCAGCCCTCCTCAACATTTCGATTTAATAATCCGGCCCTTGAATGAAGCTATTTGAATAGCCCTGGTCTAAAGCATGACTTGTCATGTAAGTGTACTTTAAACATGAAAGAAAACAGACTCACTCATGTCAAAACTGGCTCTGGCAGCCTTCATCTGCTGATTAATCGTCTTGAGCTGGACCTGCCACTGCTTCTGTTTCAGATCAGTCTTATCAGCGATGAGGATATTCAGTTGAGCTTCAAGAGCCTTCAAATGTGCAACTTGTTCAGGATCCTTTACAGCATCATAAATGCTTTTAACAAGTGGCCCGATGAATGG
This sequence comes from Leuciscus waleckii, assembly GCA_900092035.1. Taxonomy (NCBI): domain Eukaryota; kingdom Metazoa; phylum Chordata; class Actinopteri; order Cypriniformes; family Leuciscidae; genus Leuciscus; species Leuciscus waleckii. The sequence goes on from FLSR01000532.1 coordinate 31,428, forward strand.
AACGATTGCAGCTTAGATGCCGAGGCCTCTACTTGCTTGAGTTATGGATCTGGCAAAATCTTGAATCTCTTGGTTTTTGATGTTTATCCTTTTCTCAGTTTCAGCAAGCTCTTCTGTGTTTTTTTGAGGGCTATCATTCAGGGCTTTTTCAATCAGCTTCAACTCGTTGTCTTGTTCTGTAAACTTCTTATCTGTATCTATTTTTTCCTGGATAACATCACTGGTGGACGATGCTACATCTTTGTTGTGTAAATCATACCTATACAATGTTGAAGAAATGTTGCTGTTAAATTAGCATTTTATAACAATGGGCTCATTGGGCTGTGTAACTAGCTTAAAAGTTTATCTTAAAGGTATAGTGGAGGATTTTCCCGAATTTTAGAAAAGAAAACACTCTGGTCTTGTTTCTTTCTTCAGAGGCCTTTCTCTTCTTGTCATACAATTCGTAGACACTTTTTCTCTTGCGACCCTCAGACATTTTGAAAAAACCTGGTGAGAACGGCGAGCTTCAATGAATGGCTGAAACCGTAGCTCACCACACATATACACCTGAAAGTGCGCATGCGCAGAAAGCGAAAACTACCTAGGGACGAGCACGTACGACGGCCTTACGTAAACATATCACCAGAATGATTGACAATTAGGAGGACCAATAGTCTTGATGATCCACCAATTCAGATTCTACAAAAGACTGCAAAAGCAAGATGAAACAGTGGCTGAATACATTCTTGTACTGAAGAAATTTGCGAGCACTTGTGAGTTTGGACAATTTCTCAATGATGCTCTCAGAGATCAGTTTGTTTGCGGCCTCTCAGGGGAGGGATATCACAAGCGGCTATTATCTGAAAAAGATCTTACATCAAAAAGGCCTGCGACATTGCATTTGCTCTTGAGCTGGCTTACAAAGACACTAAGGAATTGAGAGAACATGCTGATAAACCAAAAGGGGCAGTTCACAGAGTCTTCAACACTTCTGGTGATCGGCGGCATCACAAGAAGAGTAACAGTTCATGCTACAACCGGCAGGATGATGGAAGAGCTAAACAGTGCTTCTCTACAGAGAAAAAGCAGAAGTGCTATCGATGTGGCAAGGACAATCATCAATCAACTGAATGCTACTATCGCACCGAAAACATGCCATGGCTGTGGAAAAGTCGGACATCTAAAAAAGTCTGCAAGAAAATAAGGCATAGGGACGAAGTTCAAATGGTGAATGCAACTGAAGAAACTGATGACTCGGATGATTGTAAGGATGATGTACTGGACCTGTTTACGGTGTACACCGCTCAAGGAACAAAAGATGGAATTTTTGTCAAAGTAGAAGTAGCTGGGAAACCAGTGAAGATGCAAGTTGATACAGGCGCATCCGTGTCCTTGATTCCAGAGTCTCTCTATCATGAGCAACTGAAGACTGTTCTCTGCAGCCAGTAGCCATTCCTCTGTCTTCATACACAGGAGACACCATTCCTGTGCTTGGGAAAATCCTAGTGCCAGTGAAGTATGAGGGACATGAGTGGAAGCTGCCACTTGTGGTGGTGAAAGGCAGTAAACCAGCACTACTGGGAAGACATTGGCTGCAGAAGATAAAGCTGAACTGGGGAAAGATCTTCAGTCTTCAAGGCGGCAAGAAAAATGAACAGCTCAACCTGCAAGCAATGCTTGAAAAGCACAAAGATCTCTTCAAAGACGGATATGGGAAGATTAAAGACTTCGGAGCGAGAGATTAGTGCAGAGTGAGGCCAAGCCCATCTTCCACAAACCACGACCAGTACCTTATGCGTTGAGGGAATCAGTGGAAAAAGAGCTGGAACGCTTACAGAAAAATGCCATCATAACACAAGTGGAAAGGAGTGAATGGGCGGCGCCTATTGTCGTTGTACCAAAAAAAGACAAGGTAGTGAGATTGTGCGGTGATTACAAAGTGACCGTGAATCGATGCATACTCCCGGAAGAATATCCACTTCCAAATGCTGAGGACTTGTTTGCTACTCTGGCAGGCGGGACAGTTTTCAGTAAGCTAGACCTGTCTTTTGCTTATCAACAACTGCAATTAGATCCAGAGTCAGAGCATTATCTTACAGTAAACACACACAAAGGCCTCTTCAGATTCCATCGCCTTGCCTATGGAGTTTCCACAGCTCCAGCAGTGTTTCAACACACAATAGATCAAATACTGCATGGAAGGAAGAACACCTGGCAATTTTGGATCAAGTGATGGCAAGACTGGAAAAGTATGGTGTGAGAATCAAGCTTTCCAAGTGTGCATTCCTGCAAGACCTGCAAGTTCAGTACTTAGGGTACAGAATAGATGCACAGGGACTGCACCCAACCACAAGCAAGGTCGAGGCCATTGTAAACGCACCAGCTCCACAGAATGTTACGGAGTTAAGATCATTTTTGGGTTTGCTTAATTACTATGGAAATTTTTTGGAAATCTGTCCACACTGCTGCAGTTCCACCTCTCGCTGCACTCTGCATGCAACGCTGGGCTTTAATCCTGTTGGTGTACGATTATGACATTCAGTACAGACAATCCAGTGACCACGCCAATGCAGATGCATTGTCACGTCTCCCATGCGAGCACGACACTGTGGATGTTACAGATGAAGGTGGAGTGCTCTGTGTTTCACATGTTGATGAGCTGCCTGTTTCAGCAAAAGACATTGCAGAAGAGACAAGACATGACCCAATCCTTTCCAAAGTTCTTGATCTAACATTGTCAGGCTGGCCGAATTTTGTGCCAAATCCAGATCTTAAACCATTCTATCTGAGAAAGGATCAGTTGTCTACAGACCAGGGATGCATTCTCTGGCGGTCAAGGGTCGTTATACCACCAAAGTTCAGACGGAGACTGTTGTCTGATGTACATGATGGACATCTTGGAATAACACGAATGAAGGCATAGCCCGAAGTTTCCTGTGTTGGCCTGGACTAGATCAAGAGATAGAGAACTTTGTAGGCCAGTGTGCTGCATGTGAGATCACACTGAACAGGCCTGCAGTGGCACCCCTCCATCCTTGGTCATGGGCTAAATCACCGTGGGAAAGAATACATGTTGATTTCACTGAGATCAATAAGCAGTCAAGATGGGCGGGCTTCAGAAGAGAAATAGTGTAAGGTAGCTCGCAATAGTGCTGCCCAATAATGCTACTGTAAATTAGGAAATTGGAGACCACCCCTATTATATGTTAAGTGTAATAATGACAGACGCACACAGGCTCTTTTATTATTCCAGATGAAATCAGTGAATTCCGAAGTGACTTGAAAAAGGAGGGTGGAGGGCTAAGAGGAATATTTTGGAAGAAATATAGTATTTTAGGTAATATATTCATTTTTATAGCGCTTATATGTCCTTTTAGCGATATGGGTAGACTTTTCCATCTGTCAATGAATTTGGAGATGTTGTTTAAAAGGGGTTGATAATTTGCTGCAGATATATAATCTATATTTGCGTGATTTTAATTCCTAAATAGGTGGGGGAGTCTACTACATTAAAGTGAGTAAAAGCTGATAGATGACTGTCATCCTTATTCAATAAAAGAATACATGATTTAGATTGATTAACTTTATAACCAGAGAAGTTACCAAAAATTGGGATAAGTTGTATTATGGAAGGAATGGAGTGAGCCAAACCTGTTAGGTATAAAATGACAGGTATATCTGTGGTGTTAAATCTGATCCCTAGTATTTTACAGTGAGACCTTACTGTTATGGCAATTGGCTCGATTGCTAAAAAAAAAAAAAAGACAAAAAGAACAACCTTGACGAGTGTCCCTTTGAATATTAAATGCCCTGGAAACAGAGGTGGACAAAGTACACACCTTCCTTACTTGAGTGAAAGTACAGATACTACTTGTCAAATATTACTCCATTACAAGTAAAAGTTGTAAAGACCGATTTTTACTTAAGTAAAAGTACAGAAGTATTGTTTTTAAAAGTACTTGCGTATCAAAAGTAAAAAGTAAATGTCAATGCAATGTTTTATTATTGTTGCATTGTTGTATGTCATACTTACAGTACCTTATGCCTCTGAAGCAACCTAGAGAATACACCTATCAGTTAGTAGTATCTGTAGAACTTAAGAGCTTTTAGAATGTGATAAAACCTATAGAAATTAAACTGAATTGACAAAAAAAAGACAGCCATAATCATCATTTTTATTTATTTATAAAAACAAAAGAAGTACACATCTATGTGTCATCTATGCACATTTGAATCAAGTGTTTCCATAAAAATCCAAGTTGGTTTAAAACCCAGCTCCACAACCACAGCTGTATAACTGCCCCAACAGCAAAACTGCTTTAACAAACAGCAAAACAGAAAGACCTATTTGCCATGGATGCACGCACTGCGCCGAGGATTTATCTTCGCACATTTTGCCATTTTGATTAGTGTTCAAAGAAAATGATGGAAAATGAAGAAATCGCTGAACTCCACGACATGTGACCCTACAAGAGTGATCACTGATAGGCTTCTGAATGTCTGTCACCTACAAAAAAACAATCACGTTTTAGAGATGAAAAAAATCATCCCCTGACTGACATTATTACTTTCTACTCAAGGACCTTGTCATCCCCTGACTGACGTTACCACTCTCTACTCAAGGACCTTGAACAGAAATGTAGTGGAGTAAAAAGTACGTTTGTCTTTCAAATGTAATGAAGTTAAAGTAAAAATTTTCCAGAAAAAAAAAATACTCAACTAAAATACAGATACTCAAAAAGTGTACTTAAGTACAGACCTCAAGTAAATGTACTTTGTTACTGTCCACCTCTGCCTGGAAACTATACTATTAGTAAGTACTTCAGTCATAGGCCGTTTTCGAAACATTCAACATTCTTAACATTCTCTAAACTGTAAGTGCAAACTGTCACAAATGTTTGTTGGAACATCAAAACTATTGCATGTCTGCAAAACGTAGTTACTCACCCAAAACATTTAATTCATGCTTCAAAACCTAGTTATTGTGTCAATAAATTGGCCAATGCGCCAAAATAAAAAGTGTTTTTGTCATCGTGTGAGCCACACTGGTCAAAATGTTTAGATGCTTTTTCACAATCAAAATATTTGTTATATTCAAATGTCATGTTTTTTTCTACTTTTTTGTTGGCTCTAACTGCTTTCTATACTGTACAAGAATGTCAGTTTTGTCAGTGTAAATACAGATTCAGAGAGTAGGTAAAAATTGACTGGGAAAAGTCAACACTGTAGTAAACAAAAATAAAATTAACATTTGTATTTATACAGTACATTTATTTTTGCAGCCATGTGTTACATGTAAACTGAAAATTCTCAGTTGCTTCTTCATTTTCACACTCTGTTATGTCTTTCTCTGTCTGACAGATTTTGATCACTTAATGGATCATTTTGCATGTGATGAAAGAATGTTTAGAAGTTGTGAAGAGTTTGACAATTTTACTGAGATCAACAAGCCATGTGCATTTATCATTGTGCCAATTGTAGACAACTGTACTTACTCTTTTGCACACGAGGCAAAGCACATGCAATTTGCTTAAATCAATAAGCAAATCAAACTGATGTGAACACAAAACTTTTTTTTATTATTATTATTTTTTATTATTATTGAATGTCAGTCATATACAATTAATAAACATGACAATAAATATTATACAAAAATAATACAAAAAAATATTAAATGAACAAGAAACTAATGGACCACTTGCACTGAGCTCCGTGACTCACTTCCGTTTGGAAATAGCCTGGGAAAATCCTGACAAACTTCCGGCAAATTTGAGATTTGCTCTGCAAGTCCGTCTGGCCAAGAGCCCATTCAAGCCCATTTCCAATTTTTCCAAATCAAGGCATCAATCACAAACGTTGAGACGGGCTTTACACGATGACGATCGCTCTTATTGGTTTTAGGTCTATCCAATTGCGCCCAGAGGCATTTGAGCGACGTCCGTTGGTGACGCCCCTTTGGAAATAGGCTGTGAATGAACCTTCCCCAGACCCACTCTCAATTACAACTGAGAAGGGTCTGGTGTCAACAGGCTAGTTTGGAAATAGTAAGTCTCACTTATTTCCGGTTATGTTTACTTTCTATGTACTGTGGTAAATGAGTGTCCGCAATAAGATAAAGTTTTTTTTCCAATTTTTATAGACAGGAAAAGGGATATTCTGATGTTAACTGTGTGCCGAATTTTACAAACTTATCGGAACATGAAGTTTTAATCCAACCCAAGCCGATCTGAGAAAGCGATCTGGGTTACTTGACTGTAACCCTGTTCCCTGAAAAAGCGGAACGAGATGCTGCGCTGCTTAGCGCATTGGGAACGTCTTTGATCGTGACCAGCTATGAATATAGTGTGTAACACGTCAATAGAATTGACCCGGAGGTATTAATAGGCGCACCCGCGACACGAGGATGAGCAACAGGTGCATCGTCAGGATATTTTGTCTGAAGAGCAGTCCTGGGACATCTTCAGCACGGCAATGCAGCGTAGCATCTCGTTCCACTTTTTCAGGTAACAGGGTTACAGCCGACGCCGCCATGCTTGAAGGTGTCTGGACCCCTTACGGTTGTGTACTGTAGGTTCTTCACAAGAACGCAAGAAGGCCCTAGACATTAGCTTGAGATGTCAACTCAAGGACACGAGAGTGGCATGAACATCCAAACTATAAAATCTAATGAATGTGTGCGGAGAGGACCAGCCAGCCGCATCACAAACAAATTGCAAGGGGGCACCTCTTGCCAGAGCACTTGAAGAGGTGACCGCCCCCCCTGGAGGAGTGAGCCCTTAAACCCACTGGTGGAACTTGACCGCACACCTCATAGGCAAGAGCAATAGCATCCCTGACCCAATGTGATATGGTCTGCTTGGTGGCGGCCGCCCCCCTGTTACTGCCCCCATTACAGATGAACAGTTGCTTTGACTTACACCACTGGCTAGTGCAGTGGACGCAGGTCTGAAGAGCACGGACTGGACACAGTCTGTGAGATCTCTCCTGCTCCGGTGTTGTAAACGGCGGAGGGCAGAAGGCCTCAAGGGTGACCGGATGTATGGTCGAGAAGGAACCTTAGGCAGGTGGTCAGGATGAGGATGCAAAATCACTTTCCCCATTCCTGGGGCAAAGACTAAGCAGGATGATGAGATCGACAGAGCCTGCATATCCCCGATTCTTTTTAAAGAAGTTATAGCCAATAGAAAAAACATATTTAGGGTCAGAAGTTTGTCAGACGCTGACTCTAGAGGTTCAAAGGGGGTCTCAACCAGACCCTCGAGGACTATAGCTAAGTCCCATGAAGGGATCTTGGTTCTTACAGGTGGCCTCAGTCATCTGGCCCCACGAATGAAGCGAGCGAGCAGAGGATGTCTCCCGAGTAGCGCCCCTTCCACCAAGGCGTGTCAAGCCGAAAGAGTGGCCACATAAACCCTGAGAGTGGCGGGGCATGTGCTTGTTGACTACTTTTCCTGCAGGAAGTCCAGAACTGAAGCAATCTGGCAGTTGACTGGATCTGTGACAACTGTTAAAGGGGTGGTTCAGGATTTTCGACATCGGACCTCATTTTCAAGTGAGCCTGGTTGTTATTCATCAGTAGAGACAGTTTTCAAAGAATTCATCCAGTCCTTACTTTTGGATAGTTCGTTGGTGCTAGGCTAGCGCGAGTAGCCTGCCATTAAAAACTGTTTTACCCACTCCACAGTAACGTACACCAAAAGCAAATAAATTATAACGCCAGACTATCGATGTAAATGTCTGTTGAGAGAAAGAAATCAAAGTACTCTTGCATCTCAGGCAAAAGTCTCAATACACTTATTGGTAAATACACTTGCGTGATTGTTATATGGACCGGCTCTCTCGGTTTCCTAGGTAACCAAATATAACTCCGCCGCTGCTGTAGACTGCTTATAAATACAGGGAACAAATTATAACTAATGCAATGTGATGAAAGGGTAGTTTGATTTCTAACATTATTCTCTCAACAGACATTACATCGATAGTCTGGCGTTATAATTTATTTGCTTTTGGTGTACTGTGGAGTGCTGCTGTACGGCCAAGGCGGATGTACGGTACAGCAGCACCGGCTAACATCCAAAAGTAAGGACTGGATGAATTTTTTTGAAAACTGTCTCCACTGATGAATAACAACCAGGCTCACTTGAAAATGAGGTCCGATGTCGAAAATCCTGAACCACCCCTTTAATGAGAAGACCAGCATATAGGACTGCTGCAGCTTAGTGGATAAATATATTTAGCTATTTATTATTCAGAATGCACAGTTGGAAAGAAAATATATTTATAGGAACATGTCAGCAGGCTCAAGATAATTAATACAGAGATCATTATTCATTGTTTTAATCAATTGGCAGCCATAAAACATAGTGATAATATGCATTCTCATGTATGTAGGTGCGCTGAACACACTAACCGGAAACTCCTGATATGTAGGCCTACTAACTAGATCAAGGAAGTAGTTGTGCAAGTAGTCCACTGTTCAGAGATCTGAACTTAATGTTTTGAAAAAAAAAGAAAAAGTCTCATTTGAGAATTGAGAAAAGCAATTGAGAAAAACTGTAATACAATAAGAACAATTAAACAAATGACAAGTGATACCACAAATTAATTAAATAGAAAAAGATAAAAATGAAATAAACTGAGCTTTAAAATTTTCAGTTAGCTCTAGTATTCAAGTAAGAAATATTACAGAAATGTAATAAAATTCAAATGTAAAATAACACATTATCTTCACTGTATAAATTAAATATAGATTAATCCTTATTACAGCTACACTCAAAAAAATGATTTGTTGGACTTACATAAAAAAAGAGTGTCAAGTGGTTCCACGTAAGTGTGTTAAGTAGTTTCTACAAGTAACAATACAGTTGAATGGAGAAAATAAATTCTGGTAAAGTTGACAAAACATTTTTTAGTACATACAACCCATTCAGATGTGTCACTACTGCATTTTAGTTATATGTATATTTTACTTAGTTATGTTACAATTATGAACTTTCAATACGTAAGGTGAACTTTTTTTTTTTAATTAATTTTATTAACTAATTATTTGCTCTACAAGTGTAAAACTTAAAAAATCTATATTTTTAGAAACAAATGAATACTTTTTTTTGTAAGGTTTTGCAATATACCACTGCTACAAACTGTAATACAACTTCAATTTCACAGTTCCTTTGAAACAAATACACTACAAGATCAATAATTTAACAGTAAACATTCTTCATAAGGTCTTTTAAAGTGCAACTGGCTTCAAGAATTTGTAAGTCTTGCTTATAAAAATATTACATAAATGGAATGTCTGTTGAAATTAAGCAGCATGCCCTAAAATACTGCTAAACTCGATTTCTGATCTTTATAATCAACAGTAAAAGTAACATTAAAACTGGGCTCTATTTTTGTAAACAACCACAAACAGCTTAAATAACTTTGTAAAAAAAAAAAAAAAACTTAGAAAAATAAAAAGGAAAGAGGCAGCCTATCACAAGACAGACAGCCTATCACAAAATGCCACAGTGCTCAATTTTTGATATTCAAATCATTTAAGCCATTGGTAAAGAACATTTGAAAACTGACCTCTATTTTCGTAAACAACCACAAACAGCTTAAATAACAGAGTTTGTTTAAAAAAATTATTTTTTTAAAAAGTAAAAGAACAACATTTTTGTCAATAGCAAACATTCTTAAAATGTGCAACTTCCTTGAAATATTGTAATAAAAATGTAACTTCGAAAAAATTAAAAGGAAAGTTTGTTCAAGACAGGCAGCATATCACAAAATGCTACAGTACTAAATTTGATATTTCAAATTGGTTAAGCCATTGTTAAAGAAAACATAACTGGCCTCTATTTTTGTAAACAACCACAAACAGCTAAAATAAATGGAGTTTGTTTCAAAAAGACAGAAAAAAAAATGTAAGAGTGTTTACTATTGACAAAAATGTTATTCTTTTACTATGTGCAACTGCCTTCAAATATTGTAATAAAAATTAACTTCGAAAAATAAAAGGAAAGTTTGTTCAAGACAGGCAGCATGTCACAAAATGCTACAGTGCTCAATTTTTGATATTTCAAATCGTTTGAGGTATTGGTAAAGAAAAGATTGAAACTGGCCTCTAAATTTTGTAAACAACCGCAAACAAGTTTAACTTCAGTTCTTAAAACTTCACAGTTCTTACAAACAATAAACAGTCTGCTCAAGCAAGGCAGCATGCCTCAAAAAGCTGCAGAACTCCATTTCAAATTTTGGTGCCATCAACAAAGATAACATTAAAACTGGCCCCTAATTTTAAAACCAGAAACAATTTAAGTCACAGCTCTTCACACACAAAAAAAACAAAAAACATCTTCATTCTGGACAAATGAAAGAAAAATCAAGATGTACTGATTCAACCAACAAGTTTGTTCTTGAGAACCTGTATTTTGTGTGACAGTTTCTGTGCGTCAAGTCCCAGCAACACTTTCTGGAAAAACTCAAAAGTATACTTCAGGTCTGAAGGATAACTGAGATTCAAGCAGTAAATGACTCCCAAAAGAAGAGCACAAGCCTTGGTGACATCGCCAATATTCTGAAGAACTGTCACTCCTTCAACAATCAGTCCAACATCCGATGGTGGGTCACAGGCTTCTGCATCTTCAGGTCTGATGATGTAAATTCCAAATAAGTATTGGCCATGTCTCTCTCGGAATTCTCAAAGTCTGTGTCCTACAAAACACAAAAACAGTAACACTGTTCAGTCACTTTAACTGCATCAAAAATGCAGGTTGTAAATTTAACATCACTTAGTAATACATCTAGAAAAACTATAAATATTCACAAAAGACTGCCTGAGAACACTTACTGCATACTCCTTCATGAGGTTTTCATAGTCTTCATTAAGATACACAGAAAGTGCTCAGAGAATGCAAGCTCTCCGAGTTGAGATGGTATCATTCTGTAGAAGAGTAGAGACATTAAAGGGATAGTTCACTTTGAAATTAAATTTTGGTATGTTTTAGCTTACCTCAAGGGCATCCAACATGTAGGTGTCTTTTTTTCCGCAGTAGTTTCAATTTTGATATTTTTAGGTCAAACCGTTCTTGTCTGTCAGTCATATAATACAGGTCGATGGTCACTGTCTCAAAGAGCATGCACAGAGTCCAAATTAAAACAATTCCCCATCGTCCAAATTAAACAATTCCCCATCGTAAGTACACACTGATGGCCTAAGACACGAAACGAGCAGTTTGTGTGAGAAAACGAACAGTATTTATATAGTTTTTACCTCTTGAACACAGCCACGTCCAAGTGATCTGAGAGCGCGGGCGGGTATAGATATATACAATAGAAGTACTGCGGAAAAAAGACACCTACATCTTGGATGCCCTTGAGGTAAGCTAAAACATACCAAATTTAATTTCAAAGTGAACTATCCCTTTAAGTATAGACAATGGCAAAACACCGTACTAAAGTGGACATTATTTACAAGCATCATAAATACAGATAACAAACCTCGTCAATGGTAGCCATCAGTTTCCAAATTTTACGTCCTGCAATTCCTCCTTTTCTCCGGTAGATGCTGGCCAGCTTGCTTGTGTAACCATCCAGTTTTGACATAAATGTTTGAATTAGTGGGACGGTAGTGATTCGAGTGAACTCAGCAGCAATCTGCAGATTTAAGACACGTAAAAGATTATAGTAAGGATAGCTTTCATGTTTAAAAATATATTCAGGGTAATTTATTGACATCTGAACACAAAAGCATTAGGCTAACTCTGCATGGACACGAATAACTAAAGCACAATTAGACATAAGGGAAATGAATTACCATTTGTTTCACCACTTAAAACTATTAAAGAAATAAATAGTTATACCATCATATTTACCTCATTTCAGAAAACAGAGCTGGCCATCTGCTTTTAAAGTCAACAATGAAGGGCATCTCTTCAATTACTTCATGTCTTCTGTAGACAAAAGTTTTTTCCATTTTGTGTTTAATAATTTGATGGTTGTCCCTTTTCTGAACCTCAGACAGCAATGCCAGTCGCTCTTCCTCTAGGCTTTGTTTGTTCTCTCCAGCTGGATAGTCAGGGTAGAAATTGACTTCAGCCTTCTTCGGCTTTTTGACTTGGTTTGGACTTGTATTTTCACCATGTTTGTGTTTTAAAGAATTTAGCTTTACTTCAGAACAGCCAGCTGCTCGTAGTGTACGCCGATAATTCGCCATCTTCCACTGTAGACTGATTTTCCAGCCATAGAACCCACCAACTGATCCTTTTTCCTGTAGGTATGGATGCTTTGTAATCAGCGCTTTCGCAACCTCTTCATATTCTTCAATCCTAGGGTACACTTTGTACTTCACTACTTCCGCAGCCAAAGATTTCAGAATTTCTGATTTTAGTTTAGGCTTTGAGTCTATGTTAAGTAAAGTCCATCATTCAAGAACTCTTCGTGGGCTTTCTGCAGTTCCAGCTCTACCTCATAGGGAAACTTAGGGATCGGAAAGTTAGTTGGCCAGGTTTCACTCCTCAGCGTTGTGGATGAAGACAGCTCAGAAGTTGAGGCAGAAGCAACATCTGATGTTGTTTGAGAAACTGACAGGCAAGATGGTGACGGAGAAGAAGTTGATGAGCGTATATCAGTGTCCGCAGAAGAGAGAGAACAGACATCATATGCACTTTGTGCTACCACTTTAACTGTTCCTTTGTCCTGGAGATCCAAAGTTGAGGTAAGATTCAAGAAATCATCAAAGTCAGTATCAAGATACTGCAGTCTGAAATCTCCTGAGACACCACATTGTTTCCTTATCTCAGATTTAAACTCTTCAATAGATTTGGGTATTCCAGAGGGCAGCGTCAATTTCAATGAATTACTATCGCCTAGAACAATTTTGAATTTTGCTGGATCAGTCATTTCTGTTTGATCAATCACTCTGAAAGAGAAAAAAGAAAACTGGTTAAGCAGCATGTATGTACCTTTTCAAGGTAACCATACGGATAGCACCAACTTTATAATCACAGAGAGGATAACGGTCTGCCAATTCACCCAGCTCTATAAACGAAACATCCCTTGGATGTGGTTCCAATTCAAAGGATCGATAGTGTTCATTGAACCAGGAATCTAACTTTCTTGCTATAAAAGCAATTCCATCTTTCAAAACACAAATCTGCACAATTTCTGCAAAATCAGGCAACCCACTGATTGTTCAATGCACAATGATCATACCCTTTGTGTACTTTATGCCATCATAAAATACTGTCTGAGCTAAATTAACAGAAGTGTTTGGGTATCTTTGATTAAAGTGTAACTTGCAGGTAAAATTTTTCTCGAAGAAAATGCAATAAACATAAAGATAAGAACCGCCCACCACTGTTTTGTATGTTTTTCATACCAAAATGCTGAATTTAATATGAAAAGTTGGTACTTTTTAGTGGTTTTAAGCACTCCCGCTCCTTCCACTAGGCTGGGCGTGACGTCATAAAAGGAACTCCAAGCCTAGATTTACTGTAGTCTAATGGCAAGTAGGCTAGCAGTTATATTGAAATAACTCAATTGTAAACATAATCGTGTGTGCTGGCTTCAAGAGGACCGTGATCCTGCCAGAAATGAGAGTAAGCTATTCGCAAAACAAACGGGTTCAGGCAGCATGCACGCAAAATTAAACCGAACTTTTATTTTGACGGGTTGCCGTGAAGACCTTTGAGTTTCTGTGCGTGTATGATATGACGATAGTTTTTCTCAAATGAAAAGGTAAAATGACTTAGAGAGGCTCTGGAGATGAATTTCATCATGTCATCATATCGTGACTGGCAGCAGCTAGACTGAAAACAGGGCGAGCATCACTCGTGCTTCAGTGTGTGTGTGTGTGTGTGTGTGTGTGTGTGTGTGTGTGTGTGTGAAGTAAATGACACGCGCGTCTGCGCCATTCATTCACAAGAGACAAACAGAACATGCAAGGTTAATATTTAAATAGTATTTCTGCAGTTTAATATACACAGACACTATATCGTGGTATATATCGGCTACAGTGCTCATAGTAATGAAAGTTAGTCTGGAGCCCCGTGCTTAGATAAACATGGAAGCGACTTAACGCAGCTGCCTATTACTGGCTACCGAATATACCCGGTACTACAGAAATGCTGGTACCGTCACATTTTCAGTACCGATGTACCAGTACTTTGACAACACTAGTTTCCCACCTCCTCAGTCTCCCAGTCGTTCTCTTTAATCAAGCCACAAACAGTCACAAACAGTAGGAGTCTAGCAGAGTAACGTTATGGTTGCAACTTCCTTTTATGACGTCATTACCCAGTTGCTGTAAAAACACGCTACCTTTGAAGAAACCCCAATAAATGTTATTTTAACGCATTTTAAGACAGAAATTTTTACATATATACATATTGAGCACTTTAATTTACACATTAATTGGTTGTGGTGGTTAACCTGCAAGTTACACTTTAAAGGTGTAAGCAAGTCTTCATGAAGAACATCGACAGGGACAGTTGAAATGCGTGTAACATCTACAGACAATTCATCACACCGGCCTGACTGCATAAATTGACCAACCATGAGTTGATGTTTCCTGGCCAAAGTCTTGGTGATATTTTTGAAACAGTTAGTGTGCCTAGCTACTCGTTTAAAAAAACTGTGCTTGGCTTCGAATCTCATTGTCCAGAATGAAACAGGTGGACCAAAGAGACGGATCATCACTGGATAATGTTCCAGAAAGTGATGTTTTGGCAAAAGCTTTCTTTCTGGAAAAAGTACTTGGAACAGATTGCGGTGTTCAGATATTTTGCTCTCCAATTATGCAACAGACTCAGTAGTATGCACAGGACACACAACAAGTTCAACAATGTCTTTCAGGAGAAGGAGTTCCCAAGCAGGTTCATCCTGAGGTATACGTTTTCCAACAATTAATGGTATTAGCCGCAGCAAACACCAATTCTCATGTGCGTTCCCCCAATCGTTTTTTTCCTTGAAAAAGTGAGTGGAAGCACATGAGGACGATTGGTTTTATCTCCCCACTTGAATGGGAATTCCTGAATCAGCTTATTAAGTTGATCAAAGGTGAAATATTTCTTCTTTGTAAATATTTCAAAGCATCCAGCCAACTCAACAGGCACTATACCTTCTAGGAGATCATGGGCCACATCTGGCGGAAAACCTGCAGTAACTTTAAAGTATGAGAGGTTCTCAGATAAAGGACAAGCATTTTTTACACCACAACATGCTTCTCCTTTCTTACATGCATCTGCTACATGTTCATCATGCTGCTCTTCAGATCTGAGAGGAAAAACACCATCTCTGACTGAGTTTCTGTGCGTGTAGCAGTGCAGAACCTACAAAAATATTCCCCTGAAAAATTCTCAACAAAACCTGCTAATGCAGGTGCACCAAGACTGTCTGCAACCACATACTGCACTGTGCCTCTGATAAATGTTTTCAAGTGATTGACAAATATACCCTGTTGCTCTAAAGTGATGAGATCGTTACAAGAGGCTCAAAAATGTTTCTATAGCCATAGGCCTTCACATCATCACTTTTACATAACAGAGCGAGATGAATTGAGGACAACGATGAACTACAGCCTGGTGGTAAGTTCCCTAAGATCCAATAAACCGCACAGATCTTATGCTTTTTGCGTGACGTTCCTAATGGATTACACAGCTCAAAGTCATCTATGTACAGACACAAGGAGAGTCTGAGCTCAGTCCCTGAGAGAAACTCATTATCTTTAAAGTGCTGACCATCTTTGAAAGATCTGTAAGACCCATCATTTATGATTTCCAGCCCTGTATGAGCACCAACAACTTTATCAAGTATGTCTTTCTGATTAAGCAGCTGTTGTAATGATTTTAGGATGGGTATGTATTGGAAAGATCTATTTTTTTCAGACTGAAGAATCATTTCAACAGGTTCAATTATTTCAAAATGTTCCCTGTAATATTTCATGCGCTTGAAAGCAGTGGCTAAAGGCCATCTTTTGAAGTAGCGTTCAACAGAGGATTGGATGATGACAAAGAACTGATAAACTCTTTTATGACCAGCTGATCTACATGAAGATCATGTTTCTGAAAGGTATCAAGTATAACTTGCGTCGATACGGATCCTGATGCAGAACTGATCAAGTACTGCAAATCTGTGATAAGTTCATCAATAGCATTACTAGGAACATGAAAATAATTTTCAAGTTTTAGCAAAATGGATGCAAATTTTAGCTCTATGGTTTTGGACAAATCTTGTCCTCCTGTGACCATTTCAACACTACCTGAAACATCTACATTCTCTTCTTCAGCTGGCAATGGATCTTCACTGAATTCCTGAGTACCACTTTCTCTAACGACCCCTGTTTTGAAGTCCTGAAGAGAATAAGGATTGTGCTTCCTATTCTTATGGGACTTAAATGTGCCATACACATTTGTCTGAAAAGAACAGTGCTCAAACATACAAGGCACAGTCTCACTGTTTTTTAGGTGGTTATGGATGTGACTAAAATACTCTCGTTCTGACGCATATCGCCGCAAGAACACACATGGCAATTGAACGTGGCTACACTTGCAGGTAACCCAGTGTTCTCCTTTGCATGGTTACGACTGAGATGGCTGTGTAGCGCATTCCAGGTTTTAAAACTACAGGGACACTCGGAATAAGTGCACGGAAAACGATTACCGCGACCATAATGTCTATGCACTAATCTATAGTGTTTCAACAACTGTGATCTAGACGAGACTGTTATTTTGCAGTCCTTGCACTGCCACATGCTTGCCTTGAGAAACAGGAGTTTGTATAACTGCCTAAAAAAAACGCTAAAACTCAAAAGACTGATAAATTAACATAACTCTGTGAACAGCTACATCACTTTTTCCTGGCGGTATTTAACTGGATGGTAAAGAATTATAAAATATTTATACCTGAAAAAGTCGCAACCTTCTCCTCAATGTGGTCCGTGCTTCGCGCTTTCGTCTGTCTTCCGTTCTGTTGCTCTGCCTCCCAGTGAGAGCTACGGTATCCGCAAAGATCAAATTTATTGGGGTTTTGCGTTTTACTCAACAATGTTATGTTGGCCGATCAAACCCAGTAATTTTCTTTGTCTGAACCATCACTCTGAAAGATAGGCGGAAAACAACAGGTTACACAGCACATATATACATATATACATACACACATACACACACACACATATATATATACAAATTTTATAATCACAGAGAGAATAACGCCAAATCCACCCAGCTCTAAACATGCCTTGGAAACGGATCCAATTCAAAAGATCGATAGTGTTCTTTGTACATAAAACGTAACTTTCTTGCTATAAAAGCGCGCAATGTATAGTGTTATTTCTTTCTAGATATAGTGTTTCAACAACTGTGATCTAATCTAGACTGTTATTTTGCAGTCCTTGCACTGCCACATGCTTTCCTTATGTTTAACACGCATAACTGCCAAAAAAAAAAACGAAAACTCAAAAGACTCCGAAATACACCGATAACATAAATTAACATAACTCTGTGAACACCCACACCACTTTTTCCTGCGATATTTAACAGGATGGTAAAGAATTATTAAATATTCATACCTGACAAAGTCACCATCTTCTCCTCCTCAATATAGTTCGTGCTTGGCGCTTTCGTCTGTCTTCCGTTCTGTTCCGTTGCTCCACCTCCAAGTGAGCAGCTACGGTATCCGCAAAGATAAAATTTTATGGGGATTTGCGTTTTACTCAACAATGTTATGTTGGCCAATCAAACCCTTATTAAGTAAAGTCTACAGTACAAATTTTTTGTAGAAATAACATAGTTAACTTGTGTTAATTTAGTTACTTTTATGTTTTATGTACTGTGAACAAAGGTGGGTGTAGTAAAACTAACAATAGTTAAAGTTCATTTTTTTGAGTGTACAAAAGTTGTTCAGTCAAGAGCAGTGATTTTCTGTGTTTTGTTCTTGTTCAATTCTGTTTATTATGATTATAAAGCTTATTATGAGCCCAAAGGGTGATTTTTGGTGCAGCATAAAATTTGTACTGGATCATACAAAACACAGAAACAGCAAACACAACATTTTTGTTTTTTAACTGCAGGCTTGATGAGCATAAGAGACTTCTTTCAAAAACATTAAAAATAGTAATGTTTCCAAACTTTTGATACTCCAGTCTTTGGTGTCTTATGATCCTTCAGAAATCATTCTAATATGCTGATTTATGATCAATGTTGGAAACAGTTGTGCTGCTTAATATTTTTTTTATAACCTGAGATACTTTTTTCAGGATTATTTGATGAATAAAAAGTTAAAAAGAACTGTATTTATTTAGAATAGAAATCTTTTGTAACAATATACACTACCGTTCAAAAGTTTGGGAACAATAACTTTTTTTTTTTTAAGAAATTAGTACTTTAATTCAACAAGGATGCGTTAAATTGATAAAAGGTGATGGTAACGATTTATATTGTTAGAAATGTTTTTATTTTGAATAAATGCTGTTTTTATGAATAAATGCTGTTAACGTTTTACTCATCAATGAATCCTGAAAAAAGTATTCCAAAAAAATATATTAAACAGCACAACTGTTTCCATCATTGATAATAACTGAGTATCAAATCATCATATTAGAATGATTTCTGAAGGATCATAAGACACCAAAGACTGGAGTACTTGCTGATGAAAATTCAGCTTTGCATCACAAAAATAAATTACGTTTTAAAGTATATTAAAAAAGAGAACCATTATTTTAAATTGTAATAATATTTCATAATATTACTGTTTTTTTTTGTTTTTGTTTTTTTTAACTGCAGGCTTGATGAGCATAAGAGACTTCTTTCAAAAACATAAAAAATAGTAATGTTTCCAAACTTTTGACTGGTACTGTACATATATATACATATACATATACACACATTTATATATATATATATAGAGAGAGAGAGAGAGAGAGAGATAGGTGTTGTCAATCGATGGTTTTTTTTTTCTGCGATTAATCCCAATTAAAAACACTTACATTTGTATAAGTTTATATTTAGTTTATATATTTATAATGTAATAATTTCATGTAGAGTATGTAATTAATGTAGAGACAACATAAAGACAGTATATTTTAAATACTTGTTTAATGGCATCTTTTTATGAATTTTTAACTAATAGAGCTACAGATGTCGGGATAAAAATGATTGAGCAGTGAGAAATTTTCTCTGTTCCATTTGTTCTTTGATTAACTTTACTGACAGATTGAATTAATGATGCCACCTCCACCCCATCTCCTCACTTTTAGTTCCATCTCCTCACTTCTAGTTCCATCTACTCTTACCAACGGGGTGAGTACTCTGGGTTCGGGCAGAAATTCCGAGCTTGGAGCCCTCCACCCGGACAGCACGCCAAATACGCATAACCTTTACCATAATAAATGTATGTAGATGTGAACTCATGAATTGGCTGCTGTCCCTTTAAAACCAGCCGCTGCTGCACATGACACAGATCTCACACGCGTCTCATTCTCTCAACAACTCTTCACGTTCATTTAAGATTTATTTAACTCATTTAAGTCTGCTCTTATGTTATGAGGATACTCGACAAAACGGACATTTTGGCATAATTGTGTGTGTTATTGTTCGTTCAAGCGGGAAAGAGAACTGTATAATGGCGCGCTGTCTGTGCGCACGATACTGGTGCGCGTCTGTCTGTGTGTGTGTGTGTGTGTCAGGACATTCATCGACGGGACAGTCACAGAAAGCGCGTTTTGTCTTTTGGCTTGTTTCACTTAAATGGTTTAAAAGCATTTGCATGAATAAGAGCGGGATCATATAAGGTAAAGCTAGCCAAAGGATGAAAAAAATTAACGGATGCTGCATTAATTGCATTAAAGGGACACTCCACTTTAAAATGAAAATTCTGTCATCATATACTCACCCTCATGTTGTTTCAAACCTGTATGAATTTCTTTCTTCTGCTGAACAGAAAGGAAGATATTTAGAAGAATGTAAGTAACCAGACAGTTTCTGGTCTCATTGACTTCCATAGTATATATATTTTTTTCCTACTATGGAAGTCCAAGGGACAGAAACTGTCTGGTTACTGACATTCTTCTAAATATCTTGTATATATACACACAGAAAGAATACAACAACAACAACAACATGTTGACTGGTAACAAAAAGGTGTCAGAGATATTTTATAAGTATAAAAAACAAACAAAAAAAAACTGAATATTATTTGGCATCATAACACTCAGAGTAGTGCAGGGATGATACTGGAGTGCCTCAGGGTTCAGTGCTTGGACCACTTCTCTTCTCCATCTACATGACATCACTAGGATCTGTGATTCAAAAACATGGCTTTTCTTATCACTGCTACACTGATGACACACAACTCTACCTCTCATTGCAGCCTGACAATCCGACGGTAGCTGATCGTATCTCAGCCTGCCTGACAGAACATTTCTTTCTGGATGAAGGACCACCACCTTCAACTAAAACTCGTGAAAAGAGAGCTGCGCCAACCCAACACTTCATCACAACTTCTCCATTCAGCTGTAGGTTCGTCATCTATACTCCATCAAGGTCAGCCAGGAACCTTGGAGTTGTAATTGATGATCAATTGAACTTCACAGACCACATTGCTAGAACTGCCCGGTCCTGCAGATTTGCCTTGTACAACATTAGGAGGATCAGGCCCTTCCTATCAGAGCTACACAACTTCTTGTCCAAGCGCTTTGCTCTCGTGGCTGGTCTTCCAGCTTGCACTGTCAAACCTCTGCAACTGATGCTGCACCTAGAGTGGTCTTTAACGAGCCGAAGAGAGCGCACGTCACTCCTCTCCTCACAAAATTGCACTGGTTGCCAGTTGCCGGTCACATCAAATTGACGTTTGGCTACAGAACAACCACTGGCTCTGCTCCCTTTTACCTAGACTCATTACTTCAGACTTACGTGCCATCCAGAAACTTGCGCTCTGCAAGTGAACGTCGTCTCATGGTGCCATCTCAAAGAGGCACAAAATCTCTTTCTCGGACCTTCACCTTGACTGTTCCCAGCTGGTGCAATGATCTACCTATCTCAACCAGAGCGGCTGAGTCCGTAGTATTTTCAAAAAACGATGATGATCGATTAAATAATTTTCGCCAACACTTGATCTATTAATACTAATACTTTCTCTTCCTTTCTATATTTATTTATAAAAATAAATAAAAATACATGTACTGCGTTAGATTAAACTGAGAAGGGTCATAGCACTTGCATATTGTTGTCTTACTGTTAGTTTAACTGCTTCTATTGTTCTCATTTGTAAGTGGCTTTGGATAAAAGCGTCTGCTAAATGAGTAAATGTAAATGTAATGATGTCAACCCGAAAGTCTAATTCGACACTTGTTCCTAAGATTTTCAATTTATCAGTGAAATAAGCTCTGTGGGAATCACAATTTAACAATACTTGAATGTTTTTCTTTTCTACAATGTAAACCAGTGTTTCCCAAACCTGCTCCTGGAGGCACACCAACAGTGCACATTTTGGATGTCTCCCTTATTTGACTCATATATATCTGGTCTTGGAGTCTCTACTAAAGAGCTGATGAGTGATTCAGGTGTGATTGATTAGGAAGAGTTGGAAAATGTGTAGTGTTGGTGTGCCTCCAGGAACAGGGTTGGGAAACACTGATGTAAACTACACACACATACAACCCAAACGTTTTTAAGATTGTCTTATCAACTATTTCCCCCCAATTATTACCTGAATTGCATTAGTGGATAAATGAAGAACTGCTTGCATACACAGTAATAGTGCTGCAACTTTGTGTTCCAATGAAGTATTAAAATCTAAAGTATCATTCTTGATAGAATTAACAGTCATGTTTGGTATCATTTAAAATGTCTCAGACTGGTACAATGGTCTCACCTCCATAGAAGTAAACCAAATGGTAATAAGGGTTTAAGTCAAGTCAAGTCAAGTTTATTTGTATAGCGCTTTTCACAATACAGATTGTATCAAAGCAGCTTCACAGTATTAAATAAAAATAATACAACAAAGTTTGTTTCAAGAGGAATTTATTGATTGATAAAATTAAACGCGAATAGAGCGTCTGGCGCGAGTGATTTCAGTGTTGTAAAGACGCGTTTACGCGCGTCTAGAGGTCCCGCGGCGCGAATGAGGCGAGACTGCTCGTCTGGCCACATCTATACAAAACACCACCACAAGTGATATTATACAACTATATCATTTTAATTTGACTAGGAATTAGGCTCAAAAGAAACAGTATGCTGTTGGGAGAGTGTTTTTATATTACACACAGCAGTGTTCAGGGATTAAATCATTTACTAGATTAACGATCGATCAATCTACAAATTAAACTCACTCATACTGTCATCAATTAGTAAAACGTCATCCGAATTTGACAAATAGGCTAATACATTTTCTTGTCCCTAATAGTCAACATAATGCACTGTAAAATGAACTGCAGCAGTGCTAAACTTGCATCATAAAACTACAACACTCGAACTATAAATGTATGAATTAAACTCACTGAGACTGTCGACAGTTTCTTTTCCATGCATCATTTTATTATATCCATGTTTGTGGTTAGTTACAGTCAAATCATATAAAACAGTGAAATCGCCCTTGAACTCTTCTGTCTTGCCTGCACTGCACTCCAGACGGTGACGGGAGCTGAGCTCCACTGAAAGGCTTCTTTCCTATTGGTTGTCGCTCGCGAAAATCGCTTCTCATTTGCATAAAGTTGAAATTTAGTTGCTGTGTGTGGTTGTTAAATAAAGTGTCTTGTGTTTATGTGCTCAGTGATATGTTAATAACAATATTAAAATGAAAAACAATATTTAAAAAAAACACTGTTGTAGGTCTCGAAAGAAACTAATGCATTTTGTGATGTAGATTACCTATAGATAGGCTATTACACTTTTTTTAAATGAGACTCTTTAAATTGAGGGATGGGGGGCCTACAAAACCTCTCAGCCCTAACATTAGGTTAAGGCGGCTCTGGCTGGGCCGGCCCTACCGTAACGGTACGCGTCAGGGAGGATGGATGGGAGGAAGAGGCCAGGAGGTATGGAAGCTTGTTTCCGACACAGAATAAAACATTTTAAAAGATAATTGCGACTTTTTATCTCACAATTGCGAGTTTACATCTCGCAATTCTGTCATTATTTCTCAGAATTGCGAGATATAAAGTCGCAACTGCGTGTTATAAAGTCAGAATTGCGTGAAATAAAGTCGCAATTGCGTGAAATAAAGTCGCAATTGCGGGAGATAAAGTCTGAATTGCGGGATATAAAGTCAGAATTGCGTGAAATAAAGTCGCAATTGCGTGAAATAAAGTCGCAATTGCATGTTATAAAGTCAGAATTGTGTGAAATAAAGTCGCAATTGCGTGTTATAAAGTCAGAATTGCGAGATATAAAGTCAGAATTGCGTGAAATAAAGTCGCAATTGCATGTTATAAAGTCAGAATTGTGTAAATAAAGTCGCAATTGCTTCTTATAAAGTCTAAGTGAATTATTATATAACCTTTACATTATTTGTTGAACCATGGCATTAATACAAACTACACAATAGTAAGAGCTGAACTGTTGCTTCATTTATCCAATTTGGAAAAAGTGCTAATATTTGGAAAATTCCACCATGGAAAAAGTGGGCCGGTCTTGGGCCTGAAACTCCCGGGCTGAAAAGTGGCCCCACTCCGGCCCTGCCTATGTCTATAACTAGTCAATGCAAATTCCTATTGTAAGTTAATTCCCCACATTGGGGGATGTTTTGTCTTGGTCTGAGTATTTAAAGAAATGTTTAGCGATTTGTAGTCAGATCAGCCCGTAATGCTGAATGTCCTCGGACGCTCAGCATTATGTACTTTTTCAGGTCAGGTATGCATCTTTTACTCTTGTCTGCCTTGCTGCTGAGTGGTTTGCGTCTGTTAGCTCCGTATAGCTTTCTGTTTTGAATCTCTATTTACTTCATTCCTTCTTGTTTATATTGCTAAATATAACTTATTCATCACTATATATCAGATATTGTCTAATATTGCCTATCACATTAATCCCTTTTAATTAAATCGTTATCGCTAGCACAACACGCTAGCATTTCGCTAGCCTGTTAACCTGCCATCCGTGCTTGCCGTCTTTTCCACTCGCGCCTTTTACGAGTCCATCAAATGACTGTTGTAAGTTGGATCAGTCAACAAACACAGTGAGTCATGTCATCTCCTCTTATTGCCACTTGCACTGCCTGCCACATGTATAGTATAGACTTCTCTGTCAGCGACAAATACTTCACATGTCATAAATGCAGGGAATTAGTCAGGCTGACGGAGAAGATTTCAGAACTAGAGAAACATATCCAAACTTTAATTGAGAATAGTAAGAATGCAAGGGCTTTAGATACTGCTTTGGACTGTCCTCACTCAATGGCTGGCTGTCTAAGTGGTGTCCACAGAATAATATAGGGTTCATAGACAATTGGAAAAGTTTTTGGGGCAGACCTGCCTGTTGAAAAGAGATGGTATTCATCCCTCCTGGGATGGTGCTGCTCTTCTCTCTAGTAATATGGCACATAGTCTTAGAGCTCAAACATGACGATGGTATTCATCCCTCCTGGGATGGTGCTGCTCTTCTCTCTAGTAATATGGCACATAGTCTTAGAGCTCAAACATGACAATCTGGGGCTCAGGTCAGGAAGCAGACAGACTGGCTAAACCGACCGTCTGCTAGCAGCCTCGCGTCACCAAGGTCTAGTAATGGGCGATAGAAACAATATGCAATATAAATGATACAAAATTGGCCTACGATAGAGATTTATCGCGATCGTGATAATCCATGTTGATGACGCAATCTACCCGCGAAATTTAGAGCCACAAGCTGCACCCGGCTGCAACACATCATCGTATTCGTCATCTTGAGTAAACATGGCTGAAAGCGAAACAGAGGAGCTGGTGAAAAAGACCGGTGCAACATCTATTATTTGGACTTGGTTCGGGTTTAGCCGTCAGACGAGCAGCAGCAAACTATATACAGAGTGTGTGGGGAAACATTTCTGGTTAAGAGAGGTAACACGACTAATCTGTTCTACCACCTCAAAATGAAACGTGCACTACACTTGGAAGAATTTTCTTTATTTAAAATTGCCATGCCTAATACTGGAAGTATTTCCCTAATTCACGGTATCCGTTCCTTTATTAACAAGACACAAGTTTTCATTTCATTAAGAGAACAAAATGTTTAAAACCAAATGCGTTACATTAGGCTGCAGGTAAGAAACTTTGTTTGAAATATGTTTTTATTTAAAGTATCTGCATTACACAATTTTTTTTTCATTGCCTAATGCTGGAAGTATTTTCAGTACAGTGTCTGTTCCTTAACTAAAAAGACACCAGTTTTTCCTGTTCTCTGCATCTTGGGTGGCGTGGCATTTAAGAACCAAGGACTTAAACAAAGTGTAATGCCTTTTAGAATGGTTTGCATAAAAAAAAAAAAAAAAAAAAAAAAATTATAATATATACTTTAAGCTCTGCAGCTAGTGTACTTGAATTTTATTTACCTGCAACATTATGTTGTATAATTACAGTTTTGCACAATAAATGTTCTCAAAACTACATACAACGTTTCTTTCTTTCTTTAAAAATAAATAAATAAAACACATTTAGCAGTTTGGCTTTCCTTAGGGTCTATGTAACCTGTTCTGAAATTATTCTATTATAATTTATATATCGTGATATATATCGTTATCGCAAGAGGCTGCAATGTATATCACAATATGGATTTATCTCTATTATGGACTTGATCTAGGACTGTTGAACTTGTTCAAATCAAGTTTTGCGAAAAAATGCCAACTGCCAAACGAAGGCTGTTTTCCAATGATCCTCTGAATTGAGCCTTTGATGGCACTTAATGGCGTGACAGTTGAGATATGCAGCCTTCTGATTGAGAAACTCTCAACAAGTTTCAACTCACCATACAAATAGATAACACTTCAGAACAAAAGATGTTCTTAAGAATTGAATAGGATTGCACTTTAGAACATTCTCATGAGCTTCTAAGAATGTCTGAACTTCTTATAATGAGGAAATGTTTTGTGAATCTAGCCCCTGGTCTGGTTATTTTGGTAGTTGTACAATAATCTGTTACACACGCAAAACATTACACAACATATGATAGCCATGCACTAAAAGACACATCACATACAACTGCAATATCTCAAAGTAAAAAGTAAATGCTTTTCTTAGCTGTTGAAATTGACTACTGAAATCAGGGGCGATTCTAGGATTTTTTCAACTGGGGGGCACAAGAGGGGCCACAATTAATACAGAGGGGCCAATCTTATGTTGTGTTTATATGTAAAACTGTAGATATCCAAATCATTTAAAGTTCAGTAAGCTTTAAAATCCTCAATAAACAGTGATAGCTTTTTTTTTTTTATGACATTTATTCAATGCTGTAAATAAGAACAGTCAAATTCAATTTGTATTCAATTTTCACTTTTCAGAAGTGAAAAACTGTAATAAATACAAGAATCCAATCTGTGAATAGAGACAACTCACAAAAATAATAAAACTCAACATTAGGTTATATAAACTTTACACACATCCTCACAACCTTAAATGCTTGGGCAAAAATTAAAAAAAAGAACAGCCTAATTTATACAAATGCATAAGTATATTATTCATATAATAAATACACAATTAATTAATATAACTTTAATAATTAAATACAACAATAATAACTTGTATCCACATCCTATTAAATTTGCATAGCAGCATTTGCAGTAAATTGTATTGATGAATAGACAAAATCTAAATATGCCAGGGCTAATTAGCCTTGTGCATATATGATTGTATACTATCATATATCCATACTTTCTGTTAGAGGTATAGCTACTTTTTCAAAAGGGTATAGTTTAACTACATGCAAATTAAATTAATCTTATAAAAACAGTTTAGAATAGCTTAATTAGTCCAGTGTTATTTTAGTATTATTTATTTATATAGGCTATAGGCTATTATACATTTTTAGTAATATTTTATTTACATGCTATTTATATTAGGTTTTTTTTTTATTTGAGAATGTTTCTGGATGTCATGACGTTTTGTCACTAACTTCTGTGAATTCTATCTTCATAGAAAACATACATTACACACTTAATTTGAGACTCATTTTGTCCACTTTGCTTGACACAAAAAAATATTGTGCCACACAACATTGCAAAACTACAAGATATTTGAAGAAAAACACCATCTATTTATGTTTCAGACAGCAAGAAAACTCAACATCTAGATATTATGAGAAATTATCCATAAGAGACCGTTACATACCATGTCTGGGTTGCAAATTGTGCATACACCAAAATTCTTTTTATTAATATGGTCCATTTCGAAGTGTTTAAATCCAAACAAACAATATTCGTAGATTCTCCTCTACTCCTGTATTGTTTTGTGATTGCACAGCGTCCTGCAGCTCGTAGACTCTGATCAGAGGCGCCAGCGCCGCTGCTTCCGTCGCTTCCGTCGCTTGCAGTTTGTATATTAGCTAATGTCGCAATCATTTTTTATTAACTTTTTAAGTTTAATTACAATTCTTATATAAAGTCATTATCGAGTCATGCGGTACGACCACTGATCTATATAGAATGACATAGAATGACAATGTCATTATATAGATCAGTGGGTACGACACTGATTTAATTTAGAGTAGCCTCTGATTGTTTACATTCATTCAGCCACAGAGGATTGTAATGACATCGAACACTGTTCTTCACTTTTTGAAGACGGTACAAAAACCTAGCGCTGCAATAACTCGTTTATTTAAAAAAAAGGAATATAAATTAGCTCAACTTACCATGTGCTTTTTTTTTGTTGGAAAACTGAAGCTCACTAATCTGTGTTCTACAACTACTAGCATCGCCGAACCGTTAATTATTCAAAAGCAAGCCGAAAGATATAATTAGAAATTTTGAGTGACAGACAAGTAGAAGGGTGGGGGCACATTGGGGGGCCAATCAGTTTTCAGGAGGGGCCAGTGCCCCCATGGCCCCTCCCCTGTCTACGCCACTGACTGAAATCAAATGACATTTGTAAAAACTTTAAAGAAACTTAGCACAAATCACTTTTTTCTCAATCTTCTGACTATGTACCACTCTAGGACACTGCAGATGCTGAAATAAAACAATATCCTGAAAACTTTTGCCTGGATTATTTTCCGATAAAGATAATGGCAGATGACTTCATATTTGATTTTATATGTTTGATATGACTGATCATCAACAGTGCTCACAAATCCTAAAATTCCTCAAGAACTCAAATTCATCCAGAAATGGTTATTATCAAAGTCTCTTTAAAGGGGTGGTATTTGCCCTTTCCATAAGATGTAAAATAAGTATTTGATGTCCCCAGAGTGTGTATGTGAAGTTTTAGCTCAAAATACCCCACAGATATTTTTTATATAGCATGTTAAAGTTGTCACTTTTTGAGGGTGAGCCAAAACGTACCGTTTTGTGTCTGTTCCTTTAAATGCAAATGAGCTGCTGCTCCCGGCACAGGGGGCGGAGCTTCAAGAGCTTGCACTCACACATATATGCACTGAAAATTTCTACAACTTTTAGCCTTTTGTGTTCAAACCGGAGTCAGACAATGATGGAGAGACTCTAGAATAAGTGACAACATGTAGAAGCAACAGGACATTTCTGAATGGTTAGTTGATTAATTTATGTAGCTTATGTGTAGTTATCTTCTAGTCATTGATTAGACTTATACTTCACTTATAGCTTTCAGAGCTATAAGTGAAGCAGAACAAAAAATGATGAGGTGACTAGGCTGTCTAACTGTGCGTTCACACCAGACGCGAATAGGCGTCAAATTCGCGCCTGCCGCGTCTAGTTATACGCTTGACCAATTTGTGTTAATTCGCGCGTCAAGAGCGAAATTGACGCGCGTAAAAACAAAAGTTTGAAGCGAAATTTACGCGCATCACACGCAGAGGCGAAAGTTTCAAAAGTTTCGAAACCCGTTGGCGGCCATCTTTTTACAAGATGTCTGATGTTGATTGATCATTTATCGAGAGAGTCACCGCTCTGTATTTGCTTTGGAGAGCAGAACAGCGGCGTAGGGATCATCGTCGCCGTATTTGGGTCCAACCCTAATCTGGATTTAGATATGGAATAAATAGCATTCAATACAAAATTAATATGTCTCATATATTGAAATCAAGTTTTTATGTGATAAAAGATTTACTTTGTTTTTACTTCACCACGTGACAGCAGCAAGCAGGCTCCTGATTGGTTAACGTGGCGCGAATTGACGCAGAAGTTCAGATTTTTCAACTCGGGTGGCAGACGCGAATTCGCGTCAAACGCGTGAATGCACAAAAAGCATACATAAAATCATTCGCGCTTGACGCGCCAGATGCGTCTACCGCGCCGCGCTCTACGCCTCATTCGCGCCGCAGGAATTTTTTACGCGCGTAACGCGTCTTTGCATTGACTTAACATTGAAATCACTCGCGCCTGACGTGCTATTCGCGTCCGGTGTGAACGCACCATAATAGGCGGAAATTAGCCTAATCTGCACGCAAACTTACCTTCGTGGCTCACAGGCTTTTTTCTGCACCGAAGCATTACAGCTATCGATTTTTAACAAAACAGGCCTACTCAAATGTATCTAACCTAACTATTTTCACTCGTTATTGTCTAAAAAACAGACAGACTTATCCAAAGATAGGCTTACTTGGCGCCAGTAGACAAGACCTTTTTTCTCCCATAAATAAAACCTGCTACTTGGGGTATTTTACGTGCACAGTGCCAACTTCGAGTCAGTAAAATTATAATAAAAACAATAATTTAATGCTGGTATCCAAAACATTTAATTCAATTCAGTATTATATCATATACATTTTAAAACTTCAATGCACATGTATAATAAGCCTAGTAATAATAAGCCTAGTAATAAGTAGACATTTCAAATACTTCAATAACTGATATCATAGTTTAACACAGATAAAATCAGAGTTAAGGCTTGCTTTACGTGTTGCTCGATGAGGATTTCATAATCGTTGCGACTTTCAATTTTGAGGAGACAAAATGCCGCGAGGCTCCCGCCGCGGAATGAAGAAGAGGTGGAGTTACCCCCCATACCCTACTGGACATCAGATCATGAAAGTGTTCTGGGCTAAATTGTTAATACATGGTGAAGAGCCTCCAGATCTGTCTGAGGACCCTGAATACAGTCAGAGGCTTCAGTATCTGGGAGATAAACAGCAGAACTGCACAGTCAGACTGAGTCATGTGACACTGAAGGATGAAGACATGTACTATTTCAGATTCATCACTGATAAACCTGGTGGAAAATGGACTGGTAAATCTGGAGTGACTCTTACTGTCACAGGTGACTTTGATGAGGTTTATCTCTTCTTCTGTGCATTATGTTGAATAATAATCAGTGTATGACAGCAGCACTAGATATAATGTGTGTGTTGTGTTCAGATCTTCAGGTGGAGTCTCCTAAGAGAGTGACAGAGGGAGATTCAGTCATTCTGAGATGTAAAAGCAGCTGCGCTCTGACTGACAGAGCAACATTCATCTGGTACAGAAACTCACAGCCATTAACTGAGAGAAGAGACAGAAACAATGAACTCCTGCTGCAGTCAGTCAGAAGAGAGGATTCAGGCAGATATAGCTGTACTGTAGACGGACACACTCACATCTCTCCTGAGGTTCAGCTCAATGTCATGTGTGAGTATGTGTTTTATGTACTTCAGTGTTTTATTTAGTGATCTATTTTCTTTGACGATTCACCCGTTACTGGTCATAAGTTTTAAATGTAAGAACGTCTCGGTTACGTATGTAATCCTCTGTTCCCTGAGTAGGGAACGGAGACGTTACGTCGGATGACGACGAAGGGGTTTCGCTTAGAAAGCCTGTCATCTTCGAGTATATAAAACGAGCCAATGGCAATGAAATGCCATGGGTCTGCGGAATTTGGATTGCGTATCTCCGCCCCACCCTGGGGGTCTTTAAGGAAGTACGCTGGCAACATGCAGATATGTCTTCGCTGAGGAGCCGAGACTGAACTCAGGCGTTCCAGCGTTCCAGCGGAAGTGGCAGGGAGACGTAACGTCTCCGTTCCCTACTCAGGGAACGAGGGTTACATACTAACCGAGACGTTCCCTTTCGTAGTCACTCCGAGTTACGTCGGATGACGACGAATGGGGTTCCCAGTGTAATCACGCCTCCTTTCGACTGTCTTCCAGTGCCCTGCGTAAGTCTGAGCTCCCTGTCGTGAGACTGGCACAGACGAAGGACTCCTACTTAAAAAATAATGGCTTTTTGATTGTTTGGATTTATTTACAACACAACATAATCCAAAGATACACAACAAATGACAAAAAAAGCACATTATTTAACACACTGAACTAAAGACAGAGACTTAACCAGTCACACACCTTTGTGCCATTCCTGAAACATAGTACATACCTGTTATTTCCATGGTGTTTGATTTTTCACTTTACCATGGTCATGTACGGAGACTTATGTGAATGTTGAAGTCAGCAGGACTCCTCAGTGGGGCATTTGGTCCCAAAAAAAAAAAACCCTGTGAACATACTGATATCAAGAGAAACTAATAGGGCTGCTCGATTTGGGGAATACGTTTTAGATTTTTCAGGTTAAAATTGCTTTTTAAAATGTACAGAATACACACACACATATATACACATATACACATATATACACATATATATATATGTCGGGCTGTCGCCAGCCATTAACTGAGAGAAGAGACAGAAACAATGAACTCCTGCTGCAGTCAGTCAGAAGAGAGGATTCAGGCAGATATAGCTGTGCTGTAGACGGACACACTCACATCTCTCCTGCTGTTCAGCTCAATGTCATGTGTGAGTATGTGTTTTATGTACTTCAGTGTTTTATTTAGCGATGTATTTTCTTTGACGATTACCCGTTACTGGTCATAAGTTTTAAATGTCAGAACAGATTTTCCTGCTGAAACAAAAGCGGAGATAAAATTCACCCTACAATAAAGCAATAAAATGCACCCTGGACAGAAGATGCAAAGAAAGAGCACAGGGCATTGTCTTGTCCAAACTTTTCTTCTTATGTCTGCATCCCACTCTCCCTCCTCCCTTCCTTTCCCCCTGAGTCAAGTCACCAAAAGTTCACTAAGAATGTCTGTATATCACATAATGATGCTTCGAAAATGCGTTTCTGTGTGAGCATTTTCAACAGTAGCTTGTGAAGATTCCGATTCAAAACTCGCAGGTCCAAGATCAGTCGTGACCCACCTCCTTTCTTGAGTACAATGAAGTAGGGACTGAAGTACCCTGACGTCATATCGGCTGGAGGGACCGGCTCTATCGCGTCCTTCGCCAGTAGGACTGTGATCTCCGTCCGCAAGACATGGCATTCGGCTGCTCTCACTGTAGTGGAGTGGATGGCCCGAAACTTGGGAGGACCACTGTGACTCCAGTGGTGGAGCAGAATTTTGACTCAAAAGATTTATTTCCTGGCCCTCCATCGGGAGAGAGCAGCTCCACCCATCTCCGGGTCACCCGTCTCAGGGGCGGGCGGTGTCATGCGGCGGACACAATACTCTTGGCGATGAGTAGACAGAGGGGCGGCCCACGAGGCACTCTGGTGGTACGTCGGGGGAAGCGATTCAGTCTCCTGCTGACTGCGGAGAACTGCTGGGCCAGTCCTCAACAGTGTCGCCGAAAAGGCCACCTTGTGAGATGGGAGCATCGAGAAAGCGTACTTTGACGACCTCTCGCACCTCAGAAAGGACAGCCAGTGGCCCTTCTGGACCACCAAGGTGGACATCGTCTGACGAGGGCCTGTGCTGTGACTTGATCGACAAGTGCTGCTCAAATCCGGCTCAGAATTATCCTCGTGCAATAAGAGTGCCTTGGTCTCGCATGCAGAGCGGAGGTGGCCTGCCAGAGGCACAGCCACCCCACCGTCAGGGTAGTGAGAGAGGTGAAAACTTTTATGCAGAATTTGGCACTTTTGGTGTTCAATATTTTGGCACCAATATAGCTCCATACTGCTAAGTTTTCAATGCACATCTGAGAAAGACCAGGGAAAGGATGGTTGTCAGGTCTGACTCTGATTCAGCACACACTATTACAGTGGAAACTCAGCATCATCCTCATTTCCAGAGCGAAACAACCCCTCTCCCCGATGCAGCAATCGACATCTGCCCTCAGCTGGAGCCTGAATGAAACGCTAGGTTCCTCCATTTTTGTATTATTTTTTTAAGGACCAGCAATCCCATCCAGAAGCTGCTCAGGACGCTACAACTAAGCTCTTTCAGGGGAATGCTCTCCTTGGTACTGAAGCACGCAGGGGAACGGTCGCAGCGGACACAGACAGGAAATGTGCAACCTGTCATGCGCTGTCTCTCTTCACGGCGGACTTACCAGCCGTAAGAACGGCTATACAGCACTCTTGGCGCACCGTCACCAGCTGTGAAAACAGCCTTTTTGTTTTGCTCAGTAACAAAAACAGAAGAGAGAGAGAGAAAGAAAGTCGACCCCGCTGCATCGCCCGCACCAGACATGAGAGATCCTCCTGAAGCGCTTGCTTGTTGTTTTATCACTCAGTAGATTAAACAGCATCGAAACGCTCGGCTCCGAAGCAAAAAGCTGAAGTGCAATCGCACCTGATGCTCATTATATACCCGCGCTGTGTGGCTGAGCAGCTGATGCAAATGATTGCACGCCAATGTGCATTGGCTCATTTAGTTTCACTCGAAGTAGTTTGGCCTCTCTAGCGAGATTCCTATTAGTCGGTCACGTCGTACGTTGAGAGTGACCAACTGAGGGAAGACCTGTTTGGTAGAACCATTATGGTGACCCCTGTACGTTATTATACCTGCTATTTGCTTTTGCTGTGTAAATCCAGCCCGTTCTCATCCTAGGGCGTCATATATTGACGCTTTTGACATTTCGTCTACATCGAACGCACATGGCACCCTTTAGTGTCATATGAGACGCAGATAGAAATGGGCCAGAAGGCGCCTCCTAGTGGTCTAACCCTGTCCCTACATTAGACCTAAACCTACCCATAACCGAACAAAGCTCTGTGCGTCTCATATTGACGCTAAAGGGTGCCATGTGCGTTCGATGTAGACGAAATGTCAAAAGCGTCAGTATATGACGACTTGGGATGAGAATGCGTTGGCCTGCGTCTCATATTGACGCTAAAGGGTGCCATGTGCGTTCGATGTAGACGAATGTCAAAAGCGTCAGTATTATGACGCCCAAGGATGAGAATGCGTTGGTAAATCTCACGTGTGACTGTGCTGTGCAACATATTGTATAATTTAACAGGATTTGAGTTGAATCCAGGTAACTTTTTTTAGTATTCACAGATCAATGTAATAATAGTTATGCTATCATTGGAATTTAATGATATCATTATGTTCTTCTATCAAAACACTTTTCCTGGCATGCAAGAACAAACATGATACAAATGTTGTGTAGATTTGTCATGTCAGTATGAAAAGTATGTGAGCTTAATGTAAACAGTACTCTTTCATTTGTGCAGTTAGGTACTTTTTGGTTGTTTACTTTTAATAAAGGAAGAAATATAGCGCTCAGTAAACATAACATTAGCACAAAAGTACACAACATTGCCTAATCAAGACTTTGGATATGCAAAATCTCCAAGCCTTATCTTTAAGCCTCTCTATGTTTTCTTTCTTTGCAATATATTCACAAATGTGTTAACTATACTGTGAAATAAATGATATTCCGGTTTTCAAATATGTGCAAGGCTATACATCTTGTGTTTTAAACAGGCTACCTTTATAATGAACATGTTAGTTGATCGCGCTATGGCGTGTTAGTTACACTGCATCACTGTCGAGGAATCAGTCGGCTTTACATGCAAATTCATCTATTTCTCTAAAAATACATTACTATGAGGAGAACAATATAGTAAACTTTATAGTTATAACCACAATGTGTATTTGACCAGCAGCGAAAGCTCCCTTTATAAAGTTGTGCACGCTCATTGAGTTCTGCACTCGGTATAATCAATGAAGCCGGCTACACTCCACAGTGAATCTCTGTGTTTTGTAAATAAAGTGAAATAATTCCTCCGTGTATCCATTATATCACACAGACTCTTGAAGTTTAGTCCTCGATCTTGTATCAAATAGCAAAAAAAGTTGTAGAATGATGTGTTTGAGTTAATTTGCCTGGACATTGCATGTCCAGTTGCTGAAACAATAAATATTGTGCAGACCAAATGTTAAACACGGCAAGCTTTGCTTAATGCTTAATTTGTCTGTTTTAGACCCTTCAAATAATGTCTCAGTGTTGATAAGTGGATCTGGTGTAATAGTGGAGGGAGATTCAGTGACTCTGAACTGCATCAGTGACTCAAACCCTCCTGCTCTGAACTTCAGCTGGTTTAAAGGAGGAACGATTGTAGGATCTGGAAGAATCTACAGCATCTCAAAGATCAGCTCTGATGACAGTGGAGAATACAAGTGCAAGTCCATCAGTGAACATGGAGAGAAATACTCTGATGCTGTGACTTTAAACGTCATGTGTAGGTTTATTATAAAACATAAGATGCTAATTCTGTTTTGATTAATTTGGTTCATATTAGTCATTTTAAAAATGTGTCAGAGGTCTTAAATAATTTGGTGATTGTTATTAGACCCTCCAAAGAACGCGTCAGTGTTGATGAGTGGATCTGATGTAATAGTGGAGGGAGATTCAGTGACTCTGAACTGCATCAGTGACTCAAACCCTCCTGCTCTGAACTTCAGCTGGTTTAAGGAGAATGAAACCTCAGCTGTTGGATCTGGACAGAGTTTCAGTGCACTACAGAGTGGACGCTTCTACTGTCAGGCTCACAATCAACATGGATCTCAGAGATCAGACGCTGTAACTGTCACAGGTGAAGCTTTTATTAACACACTCCTGTATCTTCACATCATTCATCAGTTTGGAGAGTTAATCATGATGATCTTCCTCTTTCAGTTCATCATGTTGCTGGTGGGAATGTGATTGTGATCACAGCGGCATCTGGAGGATTATTCATCATCATCTTCATCATCATCTTCATACTGTTTAATGAGGTGAGATAATCAAAGAACCACAAAATAATATAATTGAAAGAATTAAATGAGCTTTTTTGTAAATTCAGAGATGGTTTTCTTTTTACAGCTGGTCCAATGTGAAATATTGATTTGAGCATAATTATGTTTTACTGTTTGAGTAAGAGACTGTAGAGTGACAACACTTTTGATACTTGATTGACGCTTCTGTTCCTAGGGAGTTGGCAAAGACTCTTCCTTTATTGTTACGGCAACAGTTTGTGATCAAGTCAGATTACATAATATGTTGGGAAATTATCAGACTGCTCAAACATCTCATGGCAAACTGACAAATACTGAGACGTGAACTCACAGCATTTAAAATTTCTGTTTTGTGCTGTAAGTCCTTCTCCTTGTTCCCTCTCGATACGGTTCACTCGTACTGCATCGCTTAGTTTTAATAAATTCATGCAGTGAAACTGCACGAGCCAATGGATGCTCCGCGGAGAGGAACGAACCTATGGGGCCCTGTCTTGCACCCAGCGCAATTGACTTTGTACACCGACACATGTATCATTCCTATTTTGCACCCGACCCACAGCGAACTTTTCCCTCGACAGACGCTGTAAATTAGGGAATGAACTTGCGGTCCCAGGGGCGGTTCAGCGAAAAGAGTGTTCAAGAGTGTTCACCAGTGTTCCGGCGCAAACTTTCCCTGGTGCTATTTTGCAGTCTAAGAAAACAATTCCGCCACTGACCAGGAAAAACCTAGTTTAAAGTCACCGGCGCGTTTTCAGTGGCGCGTTCAGATTATATTTTAAGGGCGCATGCTTGGCCATAATGTAGCATGTGCACAACGCGCATACACTTTGCTCTCTCATCTACACACAGATGCAGCAGATGACATTTTTGCAAACCATACATAATTACAAGGAAAAATATTGCACACGAGGGAAATCATTGTGGTGTCCATGAAGATGTGAAAAAATAGGCATAAATCTAGCTTACATATTTACCCAAATTATTATACGCCTGTTTAACCGAAGCTTATTTGGGTGTGTTTCTCATTTGCTCGTGCAGTTTAACTGCATGATTTTATTAAAACTGCAGTGAATCGGAGAAAAAGGAGATTTCCCATTGTGTCTAGCGATGCAGTAATCGTTCCCATTATCTCAGGGAACCGATGTTACGCAATAATAACTGAGTACGTTTCCCTGTAGAACGATGATCCCAGTGCAAACACATATGCAGCTCTTGACCTCAAGTCCAGATCATCTGACGAGTGAAATGTTGAAAACTACATGTGCAAAACAGTTTGTTCATTCAAAATGTAGGTAATAATCTCTCTGTCTTTCACACAGTCTGTCTCGGATCCTGCTGTTCACCAGTCCGGCTCTTCTGAATATGAGAATCTGTCTCTTCAGTAGCTCTTCAAGTCTTCTCAAGAAGAAACTCTCATTACTCTTACTCAATAGATACTATACAGTCCTTGCATTCAGTCTTTTCAATCTATATTATATGAGCAATCTCACCAACAGTAATCAAATTGTTCAAATATGTGAGAAAGATTATTTGTACCATTGAAGTGTTTGCTTTATTCATGTGCTTTTTAAAAATGTTTGCGGATCTGAGCAAATGTGTTTCCCTAACAATAACAATACATGCCAAGACGCCACGCTAAGATGAAGCACAAGTTAAACTTTACTCAACTTGTGTTGCATCATTGGACACGCCCACATCACAACTACCAATGAAAATGAAGAACTGTGTGTGTGAACACACCTTTAGAGTTTCCATTCTGCAGGGAAGTGATGTTTCTCATAGCTTTTGTAGAAAGTAATGGTTTATGTTCATTAATAAATGAGTTTACCACTGCGAGCTGTTGCTTTATTAAGGACTTGTGTGAGTAAATCATGCCCGATAATATATAGCAGTTTATTAAATGGTTTTATCTTTATTCCTTTTTAAATAACACATTAAATTATAAAAAGGTACACAAGCTATTCAACCTTCTGTTTTGAATGAGTGCTTTAGAGCGTGTATCAAACTGGCTTATATTGTTTCAAACCACGTTTTGAAATTCTGATGCTTTGACGCTAGAGGGCGATGAGCAAACACCTGATCTGAACATGTTGTGGGTTTTTACATGTCAGGTGTTTATTTTGATTTTTTTAAACACCCAATATACAGATGTTTCATAGATACTATAAGATATAATCAATAATTACAATTACACAAATCCAACATAAATATTGGATAGGTAAGATAGGTAAGATTAATTAATTAAAGATTAAAGGTAAAATTAAAACAAATAAAACACTAATATTAATAATGAAAGACTTCTCTTGTATATTATGTTCTATAGTCTTTAAAATATCCATCAGTGTGTTGAAGAATTTTTTAGATATTATCAATAAATTGTGTTGTATTATTTAGCTTGTTCCTGGGTCTTATCTTTGCATTTACATGCATTTGACCAGCAGATGTCCTCAGAGAAACACTAAAACGGGCGCTCGAGGTCCGCGGCGATGTCGGGTAGTTCTTGTGTTTCTCTTTTTTCTGTTCTTGTTTCTCTTTCCTTCAGTGATTCTGCTTGTTGACAGCAGTGTTCATCATTAATGCCCAATCATCACTTAATTAATCACTTAAGTATCTCATTAACTTTAACTCTGTTTCAGAGTTATTTTAACTCTATGTAGAGAGGGACCAAATGTTCTCTGAGCAGAGTTAATTTAACTCTGGGGATTTTGCTGTGTACCAACTTAACCAGTACCAGCTTAATCAGTACCAACTTAACCAGTGCCAACCTAACCAGCACCAGCTTAAAGAAGTGAAAGAGACCAGCAAACACAAAGCCTGTGTTCAATCGTTTAATGAACGATTGTTGTAATGTTTGACCATTTTAACCAGCACCAACTTAACTAGCTTAACCAGTACCAACTTAACCAGTGCCAGCTTTTACCAGAACCAACCTAACCAGTACCAGCTTCACCAGTACCAACTTAACTAGTACCAGCTTAACCAGCACCATCTAAATAACCACAGATCATTAAATCTGGGTTATAATATTGTTGTGCTCCTGTTTGTTTTGATTTTTTTAGGCGATCAACTGTTCAGATTGTGGAAGATTCATCACTGATCTACAGCAGCGTCAAATGAGTGATAGCCACTAACAACTTAACCAGCACCAACTTAACCAGCTTAACCAGTACCAGCTTAACTAGCACCAATTTAACCAGTGTCAGCTAAACCAGTACCAACTTAACCAGTACCAGCTTAACCAGCACCGACTTAACCAGTACCTAGCTTAACCAGCACCAACTTAACTAAGACCAACGTAACCAGTACCAGCTTAACTAGCACCAACTTAACCAGTACTAGCTTAACTAGTACCAGCTTAACCAGTACAAGCTTAACCAGCCCCTTTTGGGCGTAATCATGTTTCATAATTTATGATCAAAACCTTTTCTAATCTTAAAAATATTGTCAGAAAGGTCTGAGTCTCAAGGTTCGATATTTTGTGACAGAAGTGATATTTGGACAGAAATGTAATCTCATGGGAACTTCAAGTTTTGTGATATCAACTTTACTAATACCATTTTAACCAGCACCAACTTAACCAGTGCCAGCTTTATCAGCACCAACTTAACCAGCACCAGCTTAACCAGTACCATCTTAACTAGCACCAACTTAACCAGTACCAGCTTAACTAGCACCAATTTAACCAGTGCCAGCTTAACCAGTACCAACTTAACCAGCACCGACTTAACCAGGACCAGCTTAACCAGCATCATCTTAACCAGCACCAGCTTAACCAGTACCATCTTAACTAGCACCAACTTAACCAGTACCAGCTTAACTAGCAC
>FLSR01000532.1:80702-108015 GCA_900092035.1 Leuciscus waleckii
CTTTTTGGAATAAAACCAAGCCTGCTGTACGGCCAAGGCGGATGTATTACATGATTAGTTTCCTCACTTTTGTATCACATCATCAATTATATTATTGGGTTATTATTGTTCACATCACTCAATTATATTATTGGGTTATTATTGTATCACATCACTCAATTATATTATTGGGTTATTATTGTATCACATCACTCAATTATATTATTGGGTTATTATTGTATCACATCACTCAATTATATTATTGGGTTATTATTGTATCACATCACTCAATTATATTATTGGGTTCTATAGCAACTGTTCACAATTGCATGTTAATTAGTAATAAATAGTCAAATCCTCAACCCAATCAAAACCTGCAATGTTAACCCAATGTATCAGGACATTAAACACTATATAGACTCCCTCTTTTATCATCTTGCACAAAACCACTTTTAAAATAAAACTTCGTTTCTGAATTTACAACATCAATTTAATGGAAAAAAATTATAATGCAAAATTGCACAACTTTTTTAGTGTAAAAGATGTAACTTCTGAGTCTTGCCCATTATGTTTGTTTTTTTGTGTGTTAAATCAGAAATCATGTAAAAGCAACATCCCACAGTTTACAAATAAACCTGAGAGTCGTGTTGTGAATTCTTTCCTCTTCAAGCCTTGAATTTGTATTTGGTGTCATTTTATGTGTGCGTTCAAATCAAATAATCTCAAATAATTTTGTTTTGTATTATTGTGACAAAGTGCAAGTTGACAAAGAGGACATGTCTTTTGTTTTTTCTTCCAAAAAGGCATATGCTAACAAACCTGATAATCTGATTAAATGGTGGCACCAAAAGAATGCACACAGTTATTCCCTGATATGTTTATGATTACTCTCAGTACTGTCAGAACAATTAACAGTCATTAATGTCTACTATTAATGCTTACCATTATGCATTTGGATATAAAATTCCCAATGTTTATTTTTATGGATAAACATTGGGAATATGAAACATATCATTAAAAATACAAAAAAAAATGTTTTTACCGTGTCCGGTCACTTCTGACCGCGAAGATAACAAGTTAAACTCCCAAATGAGGAGCACCAGAGGGTTAATTTTTGTTTAATATTTTGTTATTATTTCTAATTATATATTCTAAAATACCGACCGCCACTGATGTGACAGAGGACGTTCCGCTTCCTTGAACTTCCTGTTCCTCCGATCAGTCTTGCTGTTGGAATTCCTAAAGCAGAAGAAAGCTGATGCTGACCTGTATGACTTGTTAGGGGTTAACAGTTTAGGACCAAAAGACCAGATGTTTGAAAGAAGACCCGGAGTCAGAATTATAAAAAATTGAAGAAAAGTTTTACTGAAGATAGTTTGCAGTTTCATCAGCAGAAGTTCAGCTTCAAGACTCACACAGGAGTTCGTAGGGCGCCCCGCTTACAGTAACAAAGATCACAGCAGTTATACCTTTTCCAAGGTCTAAGCTATACGTCATTGCTTACAGGTTGAATGATTCTCATTGGCTAAGAAATAGATAAACATATAATTTTCCACACAGAATTCTATCGATAGACTGAAGCATATCTCCATCTGATTATGCAGCTGACACTCGGACCCTGAAGTCAGACACTTTGTGACTTCCAGTTCACAGATTTGGGTTGCTGGGTGCCAGCATGTCCCGAACAACAACTCAGTCAATCTCCAATAATGCCAGTGGTTCCTTAACCTGTAACCAAGAAGACTAACACACACACCGACACCGATTCGGCCAGACTCTAACTATAAACAGGAGAGTCCTCTCAAAACATCAAGATAATGTGTACTTTCTCTCAAGGAGAGCTACACTTTAGTCTAACTGCAAAGTAAGGCTTTAACACAGAAATGGTCCCTTAAACTATTGGCTTCAATGACCCATATGTGTTTAAACACGCTGAAGACCTTTCTCAAACACAGAACCAGTCCCTATTTCATTTCTGGAAGCCGGGCTAAATAAGCAAGCACTGTTACTGCATTCAGATATCAAATACAGACATTAGAGAATACATGAAAAGAACATTTCAGTAATCACACTGGTAACTTAACAAAGTAAAATCTCCAGAGAAGTCATTCAACTCATTTGATATTTAGAAGGACAAATATTGATTAATACCTTGATTATAATCACTCATTGCCAAATTTTGGACAGTTTTTATTAATTTATTTTTTTTACCTTAAATAAAGGCATGTAAAACTAAAAGATGACGATGGAACATGTAATTCGTAATGACTGATGGCAGAATTACTCCAGGTTTCTCAGGATGTTGAAGCACAAAGATCAGGAAGTTCAGGAACTTTAGTGTGGATTTGCTGAATCCAACAGGCCAATACTTGAAGAACGACACAGTCACTGTGATCAGACTTTCCACACACATCCAGTGGAAAAGATGGACTGATGGAGACACTGAGTTCCTTAAAAGCTAAGGTCTGTGATAATGAAGTTTAATGATTTAAAAAAAAAAAAAAATAACAAAGCAGGAATAATCTTTCCAAACCCCTTTATAAATATAATCTGCAGCCATTGGTTTAAGAAATTCTCATGACTCTTCCGTTAGATGCAGTTGACTCTGTTTATGGGAATATGAAAATTGTGTCTTTGTCCCAGGAGAGACTCCGTGTCCCATTAAAGCCGTCCTCTGGGGTCTTTGGTTTCATCTTGTGTCCTAAACCTCAGTGGACAGAACATTTGTCCTGCCGTCTCTGTTAAAACCATCAGAACTAAACAATCACTCGATCCATCATGTGTTAAATACTGCAACACACACTCAATACACAAACAGTGCATTAAAATGTGGATCCAATACATTCATCCATTAATGAGTGGTGCCGGCATCATTATTAATCATTATTAGGACTAAAGATGCACAATCTAAAATTATTTACCAGACATAGCACTCACAAAGAACACATTTTAACCAAGTAAACTAAATAAAACAAAATCACTAAACAAATTAAATTAAATTAAAACTATATAGCGCCACCTAGTGAACATTATCACAGTAATGCTGTAGCACAGAGACCTCAGAGAATCTTAAAGTGATAGTTCACAAAAAAAATTAATAAATAATAATAATTCTTCATCATTTATGAGTTTCGTGACTGTTTACTTTAAAGAGATAAAGTTTTCTACTCTTTCTCTCAGGACACAGAACAATGTGAAAAGACCAGAATATGTGACTACATATTTTTTTCCTTCAAAACGATGACCTTATTTTATCACTATCTACTGTAAAAAGAAGCTGTGCTCAATTTTCATACAGATCAAAACACATTAAACATAAACAGCAATATAAATAGGCATCTTTAATAGAATAATCTCTACTATGTCCTGATAGAAGGAAATATCTTTTATAAAGTTTCATATTTGTATCTCTACTTCATATCAGCACCATCAGATATTTAACAGTCCTATGTTTTATTTGAAGATGTATATAACTGTATCAATAATAATAAAAAGAGCATTTAAATGAATCTGATGTGTGTTGAAATTTGTCTATTATTCTAATTAACATTAACATTAAGGAATTAACATCTGATTTACCTCAGTATTATCACAGATCATTTTGTAATTGAAATGGTAGAAACAGCTTTGATATACTTTATGAATTTTATCATAGTTTGGTTTATTTTGATGTATATAAAAACAAAAATACAGACACTTTCACTTTGTCAGGTTGAGATGGGAGAAAACAATGGCATGAATAATTATGAAAAGTTGAAAATAAAATTGTTAAACAAGCATTATATTTTCACAATATAATTTGCAATTATAGC
This sequence comes from Leuciscus waleckii, assembly GCA_900092035.1. NCBI lineage: Eukaryota > Metazoa > Chordata > Actinopteri > Cypriniformes > Leuciscidae > Leuciscus > Leuciscus waleckii. Next base: position 84,494 of record FLSR01000532.1, read on the forward strand.
AAGAATTATAGATTTTAACAATGAAAAACCAATTATGAAAATATAGCAAAACATGTTTAGATTTGTAATTATATAATTCATTTTCATTGTGTATTTCATATTATGGCAGAAAATTCATTTATTGTGTTTGACAGGTGTGATGATGAGTGGAGTTGAGTTTTTACCTCCATCATTACGGCACGGGCTAAAATATGGATAGAGTTTCCCAGTGAAAGACTGATCAGTGAAAGAGTAGAGATGAGAGCTAGACTCCACATCATAAAAGGAGAGCAGACCCTCCTCATAATCCACAAACACACCGACCCGCTGCGGCTTCACTCTCACAACAGAGAGACAGGAGGACCAGCAATATTTCAAGATGAACACTTACTGGACTGAAGCAACTTAGATTTACTTAATTTTCCTTTTTTTTTTTAAATCATGTTCAAATGTGAGTATTAAATAATGATACATTTATTTGTTCATCTCTCAGTCATCATTGTGTTGCATTATACGTTTTGCCTCCCACAATTAAAACTACAGAGATTTGATTATAAAAATAAGCATTTAAATATCATCTAACTAAAATATTGGGATATATAGAGTGACAACTGATTTTTACATGTTATGCTATACTGTTATAAAGATCTCAATGATTTACATTACAAACAATCAAAATTTCATCCATTTATGGGGCATATAAATATCAGCAACAACAAATTGCATGTTTTTACTCAGTTTGGACCGGTGTTTTTTTCCACCTCCAATTATGAGCTTCATATTCTCACTTTAACATACTATTAGCCATAAAATCGTATAGAATATGATATTCAACAAAAAACACATATGCAAATGTTTTTTTTTCAAAAGATTTATTTTGTCTAAAGGTATAAACTACCTTATATATATATATATTGATGTACTCATCCTCATGTTGTTCCAAACCCCAATGACTTCTTCTATGGAATATAAAAAGAAGATATTACGTAGAAAGTCCATGCTGCTCTTTTCTATTGAATGAAAGTGAATAGAGACTGGGGCTGAAAGTAGTCAAGCAAAACATGACTTCAGATAACTTAAACATATAACATACAAGTTGTATAAACCATTTCTATGTTTTTTTTTTTTCATTTTTTTTTTTTCATTTAAGGAGCTCAACAGCCCCACAATACAAGTTGTATAAACCATTTCTATGTTTTTTTTTTGTTTTTTTTTTGTCATTTAAGGAGCTCAACAGCCCCAGTCTCCATTCACTTTCATTATGTCTGTAAGAACTTCTTTTGTTACACAGAAGTAAGCAAGCAATATAAGTCATGTTTAGCAGAACAACGCTGTAAAATCCATAAAAAACGGAAAAAACACTGGTAATTTTAGGACATTATCTTTAAGTTTACAGACTTTTCTATTAACCATAAATCACACAATGCAATGCATAATTCAAAATACGGGTAAAACACCCGTGAAACATCAATATGGAAAATTCCTTCATTAACACATTGTTCCATATTTTTACAGACTTTTCTTAGAGTGCATCCTTATCAATGTTGATGAACAATTTAAATGATGTCATATGAAATGATGATAATGTTGTTTTAGAGATTTTAGAAACGGCTGCTCAAAATGAAACTCCTCTCAATGTTTTTGTCAGGTTTTGGAGAAGGGAAGTACGTGTCGTTTGAGGATCGACAGTGGCATCAGTCGTGTTTTAAGTGTTCTGAGTGTTCGGTGTCTCTGGTTGGCGCTGGATTCTTCCCCGACGGGACAAAGATTCTCTGCAAAAACTGCAATGCCAAATAATTCAAAACTGCTTCTGTAGATGTGCTGAAGAACAGAGCGCTGTGTGATAGAAACACATTTATGAAACGTTTGACATCATTTATACATGTAAAGTTTTGGTTACATTCTCCTAAATCTGTATGTTAAAAATCTCTAAACTAGAACGACACATTTGATTGGGTAAATGTATTTTATGGTTTAAATGATAAACTCAAATAATTTGAACTCAACATGTGTTTCATGCCAAAGTGACTCAGTTTCCTGAGATTTTATTGTTCTCATCATTGCCGTCCTTCTTTGCATAGTTTTGATTTTACGTTTGAGTAATTTTCCATGTGTTTGCATTAACATCAGGCCTTTAAATTCCCTCCAACATCAACATTCCTCAATGAAACTTACATCTGAACAAAACACACACTGAGTGTTAATATGTGAGGTGTGCTCTGATATTTCTATTTCTACAGCTCCTTTAACTGATCACAGTGTTTTGGTCCTGCAGTTGAGTCCTGAAAACAAACCAACCTTCAAAAAGGATTATTGGAAATTGAATGCAGATCTTTTGAACTGTGACGAATTTGTAAGCACTGTTAAGGTTTGATTAAAAAGATTTATAATGAAGTCAGTATTGGTACATACATGAAAAGATGGGAATATCTAAAATATAAGATCAGAGAATTTGCCATTGCATTTGGTAAACAGAGAATTAAACAACAAAAGGAATATGAGTATAAATTGATCCAAGATATAAATAGCTACTCTACTAAGACTAATACCACAGAGATGGAAAAATTCTTCTCAATTAGACTTACTGTACAAGAAAAAAGCACATGAGCTTTCATTAGATCCAGAGCTAAGTGGTTGGCGGAAGGAGAGAAAAGTACCTCCTATTTGAGCAATTTAGAGAAAAGAAGGCAGGGAAAAAAATCTATAAATGCTCTAATTATTGACGGCCATGAATGTACAAAAGAAGTGATCATATCAGAAGAAATGTACAAATATTATTCTACATTGTATACCTCTGTGTACTCTTCTACTGACTCATCTAATTTTTTTAAGATATTGGAAAAACACATCCCAAAGATTGATTCCATCAGTAAAGATATTTGTGATTCTGACACAACTATTGATGATCTAGATAGAAAAACTGGAAAAGCTCCCGGTCAGGATGGTTTAACTGCTGCTTTTTACAAATTTTTCTGGGAGGACTTAAGAGACTTTCTATTAAAGCCATAAACGCGATATTAATAATGAGACGTTGACATCCACAATGAAGCAGGGTCTTATTATTCTTATTCCAAAAGCAGGGAAAGATAAGAGGATTTTAGATAATTTACGTCCAATTACTTTGCTAAACACTGATTATAAGATACTCTCTCGTGTTATAGCAACAGATTAAAGGAGGTTTTACCGCAAGTAATCAGTGAGACACAGTCAGGTTTTCTAAAAAATCTATCTATTTATAACAATATTAGGCTTGTATTGGATCTACTAGATTATAATCACCTCATTAAAGATGACGGAGCTATTCTCTTTTTAGATTTCTACAAAGCGTTTGATACTGTTGAACATCCTTTTATTTTACAAGCTCTTAAATATTTTGGATTTGGCGATAAATTTTTGAAATTAATTTCTACCCTCTATTATGACATCAATAGCTCAATTTCCTTGCCATTTGGGACTACACAACGTTTTATGATTAAAAGAGGTATTCGTCAAGGATGTCCCACATCACCGCTACTCTTTATTATAGTTGCTGAGCTTTTGGCAATATTCTTAAAACATAATCAAAATATAAAACCTTTGACTGTGATGGGAACTTCATTAATCATTAGTCAGCTAGCAGACGACACCACTCTTTTCCTAAAAGACATTTCACAAATTCCTCCTGCCATGTCTGAGATTTCACTGTTCTCAAAAGCCTCGGGTTTGAATCTGAATAAAAATAAATGTGAAGTATTAACTATTCATGACCAGTCACAAGTGGCTGTAGCTAATATTCCGATCAAAACTGAAGTTAAGTATTTAGGAATTAGAATTTCCAAAGTAAAAAATTCTAGAGAACTTCTGAACATTGAAAATAATGTGACCAAATCTAAAACTATTTTGAATAGCTGGCTTCAGAGGGATCTTTCTATTTTTGGACGCATTCTCTTAACCAGAACTTCAGCTTTTTTCTCAGGACTTTTCTTTTTATAGTGATCTACGAGCTCTCGGAGTGTGGTGTTAATCTTGAGATCAGGTCTGTGCTTGAATGTTTCTTTACAATATGGACAGTTGCAGGTCTGGCTGTTGTCCCAGCACTTATTCAGACAGGTCTTGCAGAAGTTGTGTCCACATGGAGTGGTGACTGGATCAGTGAACACGTCCAGACATATAGAGCACTGAAGCTCCTCAGTCAGTGGACCGCTGGAGGAAGACATCGCTGGAGAGAGAAATGATGAAGATAAATCACCTGCACTACTAGTCTAAAGTTTGGACACACTTGATACACACACACTCAATTTAAGTTTCTTATAATCTTAAAAGATATTGTGGCGAGCAGGACGAGGATGGTGACGTGATTGATAATGAGTGACACCTACGCGCGACGCACGGTCTCGTATATTTACAAAAACTATATATATATAAAGCTCTCCATAAAATATATAATATGGCCAAGAGTAATTTTCATCTTAATAATGTTTAATGTAGGCTAAATGTGATTTTCATCTGCAGTTTAGCAGGTTTGTGTTCAGTGAATCTGCAGGTCATTTTAGTATGTATTTGTGACAAAATGACATAAACGCCGATCTTTGTATCACAACCAATCAAATGGCATATTTAAATACAATTCTGATACATTTCAGTGCAGTGAACAACTAAAATAGTTGAGTATTTGACATGCTTAAACCTGGTTCTGTTCAACTTATTCCAGTTCGACATAAACCTACTAAACCAGATCACTTCCATTAGAAACCTGTTCAGCACAATCTCTCTTATATTTCTATCTCTTACCTGTGAGGATCAGATGTGTGTTTAGCCGTAGGCCTACTACAGAAATATTAAGTGATATGGCGATTTCAGTAACGATCAATTGGATAATGTTTTGATGAATTACACGAATCAAGTTAGATGAAGTTACTGTCAAAATTTACTCGTAAAGCGCTCATTTCACATCGTTTCAAAGCAGCTTTACAAAAAGTCATATTGTAAGCTTTAATATTGAGCAGTTTTAGGGGTGCCAACTTATGGAAAGGAAAATAAAGGACAATCGTGGTTCTTTATAGGAAAATAAGGGACGGAATAAGGGACACTCAAAATATTTGTAGGCCTACGTAGCCTACCACACAGTGCATAGCCTATCATTTCAGAATTTGCAGTTAAATATGTGTACAAAAGATGTATAAAAGGTTCTCAGACAAACACATTTGGGTAATTTCATGGAAAAAGCAACCACATTTCAGAAACTTTCCCGGCTAAAACATTTTTTATTTTGTTAAAAAATATATTTCGAAGAAAGACAAACATAAATGAAGAAGAAAGCCAAAATATTTCACAAATATTTCATATTTCACAAAAGCCACAATTTTCACCTGAGATTTGGAGTCAGATTACAGGCCAGGGGGGTTAAATAATAACCTCATCATTATTTTACTTTTACACAGAGATTGTTAGGTCTATTTAGCTAAATCGGTTGACTTTAGCCATCTTTGTTTCATTATAGCTATGCCAACGGTGACATTTTTAAAATGGGAAAAAGCACTACGTTTTGGTTTTCTTTTGCCCGAAATTTGCATGCCTGCAACTCATTTAAAAAAGATCTTAATATCCTTCTCATTCTTAATAAACTTTTCTTTTGCAATCTTCATTTTAAAGGCCCTTATTGTTCAATCCCATAGATATAATGTGGCTCCATGTTCAAATTGTTGAATTTTCCCCATTTTCAACACCAACGGATTATAATGTATAATCAACCTCTATTCAAAACGATAAACATAAAAGTTTTAATTTTTTTATTTTTTTATTTTTGTCAGGAAGATACATAGGATCTAAAATTATTTATAAATAAAATTAAGCACAATAACTGAACGTCTTTGAAATTATGAAATTACAGCAAGAAATAAATAAAAATAGGCCTAAATTGCAACCATGTAGGCTATAAATAAATGAACTAGGCCTAAATGTTATTGCAACCATGAAGGCTATAAATAAATGAAAAGAGCATACTTTCCAGATAAAGAGAACTTAGATGATTAGTATGGGCTGCTTTTGGTGCTTGAGATTGTATTGGTTATTTTGTGTTTCAATAACAAGGTCCAACCAAGTAGAATACGGTACAAGTTACTTTAATGTAAAATGTTTTTCTCTATTTAACATTAACTTACAATAGTGAAAGATTTTTGATAACGTCTTCCCTCAGGTAGATTGCATGTTTTCTTGCATTGTAGGTTCACTTTCTCTGAATCTCTCTGAACTACAGTGATGTCAGAGAGTGATGTCAGAGAGTGATGTCAGAGCTCCTCCTGTATTCACACATTAACATTTGTCCCTGTATTTGGTGTACAGTTCATGTGTTTATTTGTAATGGGACTAATGTTTCTGTCAGGTCCTGAAGAAGAAAAATAGCAGACTTACAAAAGCTTGATTGTTTGGTGAAATCTGTGAAGAGTTTCCAGGACAAAGGCTGCTCAACTTATAGATGTTTCATAAAGTCATAAGGATCGTTAGTCAATCTGTTGCTCTCATATCTGATATTTTATGGGACGTTTATGGGTTTAGTCGATCTGTGGGAACATGCTCTGAGACACACTGCTATGATTTCACAAAATCCAAATGAAAAGGTTTATAATGTCTCAAACAAAAGAAAGCAGCAGTAAAACAAGTTTTTCAACTGAATACTTATCTCAGTGTTTCAACTAGTATAAATGGTTTTAATAACATTAATCAAGATGTTTACACAGTTTTTAATTCAAGAATTGGCCACCAAACAACACAAAAAATAATGACATGACCAACTTTTTTTTTACATTAGCACTACACAAGTTTAACAAAAAAGTGATGGATATCCAAAAGCAGGAGGCAACAGTTTGTATCCACTGATGCATCATCTATGTAACGTAATAAATAAAAAGATTCCAGCATTATGAGCAGTTCTGGAACCTCATTTTTGCAATATATATCATGCAATAACAGGATCTGAATCCCATATAGATTATAATTCACATGAGAGCTTCACTATGGTCAGGACAGAAGCAAACACAAGTGGAGAAAAGCAGGAGAAGATCCAGACGTTCTGGACCGGAGAGAATCAGGATTGACTGAAGAGGTTTGGTTTGTGTGAATGTCTGTGTGTGAGACTGAGGGGATCCGTTAGGCCGAGTAATCCTGCAGAATCACACAAATCACACTATTACACTCTGGAGAAAAAGATGAGCTAATAGGCCTATGTGTGATATAGTCAACTTGTACTTTTATTTTACCAGAACATTCATGGTCCTCATTTTTAATATGCACTCTTAAATGGCCAATATAAAATACTCAGATATAGGGATGGGTATCGTTAAGGTTTTAACGGTATTACTACTATTACCGATACTGCTTATCGGTCCGGTACTTTATTCTTATCGGTACTTTGTGTTGTGTGTGTGTTTTTTTAAGGAACAAATTGAGAATAGAATTAACATTGCTTTATTATTTTAAATGTAAAATTAATAAAACAATTATTTATAGTGAAAGAAACAGCCATGTTTGAACAAATAACTATTATACAAAAAACAAATGAATGTAAAACAAAATAAATAAACTGCAAGAACATACAGTGGTACAAAGCAATACGGGTGGGGATTGCAAGTCGGCTGCCGTGTGCGCTTATAGTTAACCTTATATTGTCTTTTCTTTTTCATTTTAATTTGAGTCGTTTTATTAATTTAGCTGTTTTCATTAGTTTTTTTTAATGGCTATACAAGTTTTATTTATTTTAGTTAACTATTATAACCCTAGTTTTTTCCAGAGTTCTTTGGCACCTGAGGTTCATCTTTCTGCTGACGCAACTCTCTAAGTCCCCTTGTGTTCCTCTAAACCGTCTGGAGAGGTCGACTCCTGTATTTTGGCTCTTTTGTATGTAACTCTAAATCAGTTTTAGTAGAAAGAGCTTGGGATTCATTAGGGTGCTCACTATCCCGTGATGGCTAGATGTATAAGCATTGCATTTGTTCACAATATTAGTGGTAAAGATATTGGTTTGTTTACAAATAAACCACACAACAAAAAAATCAAGATTCACTATCATTGTTTTGGCTTAATGATAGGATTATATTAGCAAATGGAGTTTATTTTGTACAACAATAAAACATTTTTTGAAAGGGTCTGAAAATAGTTAATATATTATATTGTGCATTTCCTAAAAAATAGAATAAAAACGACAAAAGCTACAGGACAACTAACAAGAATTACTCGTGAAAATCACATTTGAGGTTAATTTTAGACCAGTTAATATCAAACCTTCCAATCCATAGTAATTTTCCATAAATCATCTATAAATACAGTAAGGATATGGGCTGTATATCCTCTGCACTCAGTGAGACGTTAAACTAGCTCCTCAAAATCTTCCTTCTGTCCATCTCATACAAACACAGATTCAAACGCTTTCATTTGAGTGTTTCATTCTCTAATCAAACCGGGCTCTTATAGGTCTGAACTGGACCAAAACAGCATAAAAAAATAAATAAAAAAAAGCTCAGCAATGAAGGGGTGAAACTCTAAAACATCAATAGTGCAAAACAGACCCAAACACACACACTGACACACACTGACACACACACATACACAATTATAAACACAAATGAACTGGTAGGGCTATTACCATACAGCATAATTGAGTCAGAAAAGATCAGATCCAGATGGATTAAGCTGTGATAAAGCATTCCTGTATATTTTGTACATTTTTGTTAATTGAATTTTAATGTTACGTTTAACAAAATGCTTTCTCTGTGTTCAGGTTTGACTGTAGTAATAATAATGCAAAAAATGTGTTCACTTTACATAAAAAAAAGAGGAAAATTATAAACCATGACAAAAAGTATTATTTGAGAATTTCAGAAAAATACTTTAAAATCCACATCTTAAAAATAAGTAATTTTGTCCAAAAACGACAAGAGAATTCACTAGCCTCTCCATAGAGAGCTATACAGGCATCTAGTGGCAACACCATGACATGACATGTTTGTTTTATTTTCTCTCAACAGTTGGCGCTAATCTAGTCTCTCTTTAAAGGTGCATTAAGCAACTTTTTCATGTTAAAAATACCCGTTTTCTAACCCATACATGCTTAAACAATTGCCTGATGGGCTGAATGAGCCCTTCTCTGATCACTGAGATTGTCTCTATAATCCTGTAAAGTAAAATAAATAAGAGGGATTCGGGCCGGAATTTTAGACTGGGCGGCACGCCAGACTTCACGGCACGCTCACCTGGCTGTCTGGCAGGTTTGTGTATTCGCCGCCATTCTCGTAGAAGATGGATTCTAAGAGACCGGCTTGTAGTTCATTTCAAACACCAACGCAAACTCCACGTAAGATAAAAAAAAGAAAACTTTTGTCCGTAATCAAATCTGAATTTTTTTTTAAGAACATTTTTGACTGGGTAAATATTATGAATTAATTCAAAAGATATTTCTTTTACTTTGTTTGTGAGAAACCTTTGTTGTACGGACCATATATTTTTCCAATTTAAATGATCAAAAAGTCCCAATATGAGATAGCAGGAGGTGCAGAAATAATGTTCTCAAGGAATAGAACTCTTACTTTATAATTTCTTCCTTTTTATTTTCAGTGAAACATATCTCACCAATAGGAGTGTTGACAGGTTCAGGAGAAGATAATGAACGAGAGAGTATTATTTTTGAAAAGCATGAGTTTGCCAGAAGGAATAGCATCCATAACTGTGGCAAACTCTTTGGGAGTCACCGGTATATTATATTCTGAAAGATATACCTAAAAAGCAGACCTTCGTTATTAAAAATCTGTCTAACATGAAATATGCCATTACTGAACCAGTGATTATAGAACAAAGATTTATTCATAATTAAAATACTCCTATTGTTCCATATGTAACACCGATGAGGAGAAAAGTTATGCTTGTAAATGAGAGTCCATGCCAAAAGCTTGACAGGGAGTTTATGAATATCATAATTACACATTAGAGTTGGCAAGCTGAGGGAAAATATTCCAAATAGAGGAGGGATTTTTAAGGAATCAATTAAGCCAATTTATTTTAATTGTGTAATTTAGTAAACTAAAGTCAGTGAAGTTAAGCCAGCCTTTTGTTGAGTATTCAGTATCACTGACTTTTTCAAATAATGGGATTTGTTTTTCCATAAAAATGTAACTAAGATTCCATCAATAATTTTACAAGTGTGCTTATCAATGTACAGTGAGTGAGCAGCAGAAGTACGGCGAGACAAACCCTCTACTTTAACAAGCACACCTCTTCTTTCAGAGAAAGGTCTCTCAGCAGCAGTTCAGGCGCTTCATTGTTTTTAGAATAACTGGGTCCAAATTAGCAGAGAATTTACAGTTATCTTTGCTTATTTGTGTACCCAAATATAACACTGTTTTTAACTGCAATACCACTAATTGAAGAGAACATACTGTTTTTTATCGGAAGTAGTTCACATTTATTAAGATTTAGATGTAGGCCAGAGGCTTTAGAAAAGAGAAGAAGAGTACATAAGACTGCTGGTGTTTGCAGAGAGTCTTCTAAGAACAGAGTATCATCCGCTAACTTATTCATAATTATCTTTGTATTGCCAATATTGATGCCTTTTAGATGGCTTGCTTTAATGTGTAAACTAAGAAATTGTGTAAAAAAAAATAAAAATAAAAAATAGGGAGATACTGGACATCCCAGTCTAACACCACGGTTTAAGAAGAATCTGGGAGAGGTACCGTTACTCAACTTAATGGAGCGACTACTGTTCATATACAGCATTTTGATCATATTACAGAAGGAGTCACCAAAGCCAATTCTATTTAGTGCTTGAAACAAAAACTCATGTTCTAATGTGTCAAATGCTTTATAGTCTAAAAATATGAGTAGCCCAATACATCTAATATTAAGCGTATGCTGTTTGATATATGTCTGTTTGGCAGAAATCCTGACTGTGTTTCATCAATAATGGAATTTAGGACACATTTTAGTCTTTTGGCCAAAACTAAAGCTATTATTTTGTAGTCATTATTTAGTAAAGTGATTGGGCGCCAATTATCAATGAAAAGGGGATCTTTATTTGGCTTTGGAATTATGGTTATTATTATTCCTTGACATTGGGTGGGGGAAGAAATGTTTTCTCTATACTTTGTCTAAAAACCTCTAATAGAAATTATGCTATTTTTCTGCTAAATAATTGATAAAACTCTGAAGTGAGCCCAGTAGTGCCAGGAGATTTTCCATTTTTTAATGAATTAATTGCTTCTACAATCTCATTCATGGTAATAGGAGCATCACAAAATTCTTTATCTACCATATTCAATTGCTGTACATTCTGAAGAGACTCGAAGAAATTAGTCACATCTTGGTGGCAAAATTAAGATGTATAGAAATCTGTGTAAAATTGAGAACAGAATTTTCCAATTACTTTTTGATCTTCATTTAATACTCCATCAATCATGAGTTTGCCTATATAACTAGTTTTAGCTTGTTGTCTTTCTAAATGAAATAAATAAGCAGAGCTTTGTTCACCTTCCTCAAGCCACTTTCTGCGTGATCGGCCGTAACCTCCTTCAGCTTTATATTTATATATTTATATATTTGATCTGATTGGTGTTGCTGTTCAGCAAGTTCAGTTTGATCAAGATCAGAAATATTTTCCACATGTTTACCTAAAAGACTAGCAATTTTAAGATAACATTACTCTCATAGACTTCCTCTTCTTGGCTAATTCACTACTGAATTTTCGAAAATATTTACAGACTTCATATTTAGCTAACTCCCAATTACTACAGTAGTTATCTTCTTCCTTTGCTTTGTTCCAGACATTTGTGATCATTTCATCAATTTTGTTTTTAACTTCATCATAGGCAAGAATTGAGTTATTAAGCTTCCAATAGGAGTAACAGTAGTTGAAAGAGGGATGCAAATAGAAATACATTTATGATCAGATAAAGGTGAAGGTATAATATCAGTTGAAATATTATGCAGCTTTAGAAGCAAGCCATAGATCAATGCGAGACTGGCAGGAGAAAGACTTGTTATTCAAATACCTTTAAAGATGGATGAGTTTCCCTCCAGTTATTAACCAAAGAAAAGCTTTGCATGAACATCTTTAAGTGGGAATTAGAATGATTAGATTTTGGGGCCATCTATCAATATTATTGTCCATAACCACATTGAAATCTTCTCCAAAAACCAAATAAGAGTTAGGGTAGTTATTTAACAATAAAAGTATACGTTCTTCCAGTCGATAAAATAAATCTTCATTTTCTTTTTGTTGATTAGGTCCACAAAGATTAGTAACAATAAACATCATATCTGAGATTTCAAGTAGGAGGCAAATATACCGACCACTCGGATCACAGTCAGAAAACAGAATTTTCCCCTTAAAGCGATGAAGTCCATCCACATGTCCAAACCCCATTGTGATCTCCAAAAACTAAAGTCTTCTTTGACTGAATGACATTCTTGTAAAAAATAAAAATGTGAATTAAACTGTTTAAGGTACAAAAATATAGCTTTACATTTAGTAAGGTTTCTTAGCCCTCTGACATTAAGTGAGTGAATAGAAAGAACCATCAAGGAAAAAAAGAAAAATTTAAATTTAAGCTAATACAAATGACGCGTTGAGATCGGACTAAAGATGAGCACAGCAAACTACAGTAAAAACAGTATATTGATGTAGTGCAGTAATAGACGTTATACAACTTAAAACAGAAGTATATGAGAACCCGTAACAAACATGTGGCAAACAAACAAATATCACTGGGACACCTCGTTTTGTTCGGCAAATTATGTGGGCTATTAAGTTAAACCCAGTGACATTTTAATAAAGTGCAACGTTAAATGTCATAAATAGGGTTAAACCCACTGACCTTTTTTTTAAAATTATTATTCAGTGCCACAAGAACAAGAGGAATTATATATTCACAATACAGCCACACACCGACACACAGCTTTTCCAAGGTTGGATTCGGCCAGACTCTAACTATAAACAGGAGAGTCTTCTCAAAACATCAAGATAATGTGTTCTTTCTCTCAAGGAGAACTACACTTTAGTGTAACTGGAAAGTAAGGCTTTAACAAAGAAATGGTCCCTTAAACTATTGGCTTCAATGACCCCTATATGTTTGCACACGTTGAAGACCTTTCTCAAACACAGAAAAGTCCCTATTTCATTTCTGGAAGCCGGGTTAAATCTGTTACTGCATTCAGATATCAAATACAGACATTAGAGAATACATGAAAAGAACATTTCAGTAATCACACTGGTAACTTCTATAACAAAGTAAAATCTCCAGAGAAGTCATTCAACTCAATTGATATTTAGAAGGAAAAATATTGATTAATACCTTGATTATAATCACTCATTACATATTCTTCTTCTTCTTCTTCTTCTTCTTCTTCTTCTTCTTCTTCTTCTTCTTCTTCTTCTTCTTCTTCTTCTTCTTCTTCTTCTTCTTCTTCTTCTTCTTCTTCTTCTTCTTCTTCTTCTTCTTCTTCTTCTTCTTCTTCTTCTTCTTCTTCTTCTTCTTCTTCTTCTTCTTCTTCTTCTTCTTCTTCTTCTTCTTCTTCTTCTTCTTCTTCTTCTTCTTCTTCTTCTTCTTCTTCTTCTTCTTCTTCTTCTTCTTCTTCTTCTCCTTTTTTATTTTTTTGTTTTTACCATGATCATAATATCATGGTGTTTTGAAGATCCATAGTGTTGTGTATGAATATGGTAATAATCATACAGTGATATATATTGAGGAATTAACATCTGATTTACCTCAGTATTATCACAGATCATTTTGTAATTGAAATGGTAGAAACAGCTTTGATATACTTTATCAATTTTATCATAGTTTGGTTTATTTCATGTATATAAAAACAAAAATACAGACACTTTCACTTTGTCAGGTTGAGATGGGAAAAAACAATGTCATGAATAATTATGAAAAGTTGAAAATAAAATTGTTAAACAAGCATTATATTTTCACAATATAATTTGCAATTATAGCTAGAATTATAGATTTTAACAATGAAAAACAAATTATGAAAATATAGCAAAACATGTTTAGATTTGTAATTATATAAATCATTTTCATTGTGTATTTCATATTACAGCAGAAAATTCATTTATTGTAATTGACAGGTGTGATGATCAGTGGAGTTGAGTTTTTACCTCCAGCATTAAGGCACGGGTTAAAATATGGATAGAGTTTCCCAGTGAAAGACTGATCAGTGAAAGAGTAGAGATGAGAGCTGGACTCCACATCATAAAAGGAGAGCAGACCCTCCTCATAATCCACAAACACACCGACCCGCTGCGGCTTCACTCTCACACACAGAGAGACAGGAGGATCATCACAGGCCAAATATTCATTCTCATTAATCAGAATCACAGTGCAGTATCCATTACTGGGACTCAGTGTGATCTTCCCTTCCTGTCAATGGATTCTCTGACCACTCCTAAATACCAGTCAGTCTTTCCCTTCACCTGCACCTCAAAATAAAATCTCCCTGAGGAGAATCCCTCCTTTCCCAGGACACTTACATAGTTATCAAATCTCTCTGGTTTGTCTGGGAGTTTCTGTCTAATGTCTCCATGTCTCACTTGTTTTCCATCATCAGACAGGATGAGTTCAGGATGAGCTGTATCAGGATCCAGAGTCACATCCACTGAGAAAACAGAGAATATAAATCACAAATTCACAATACAGATATTTAGTGATGATGATTGTAATATGTAATCAGTGTTTAATCATACTGTCGGTCAGTGATGAAGCTGTGAGTATCTGAATGTAATCTACACTGTAAAAATAAAAGGTGCCTGGAGGAACCTTTTGGGGTTCTTCACTTTGCCACACTGGCGGAACCGTCTGTAGATCCTCTAGCACCCTTTAAAAAGGTGCGGTTATTTGAAGAACCATACAAGTTTACTGCGGAACTCTTATATTAGGCGCTGTGTGGAACCACTTTGGGTGCCTCCAGGAACCAAATTTCATTTTTTTAAATATTTAATTTCATGTTGAAGTATGGTTAACCTTTGACTTCTATTATAATAAACAAATTGAACCAAATACAAAATAAGAATTGTTTATTACATATTTTATATTCATTTTTATACATACACTTCCATACACATGGGCAAAAAAGCTAACTATAGATTAATATCAATGAATACACACAAAAAAAAAAAATAGATAAAAAAAAAATACATAAGCAACATGAATAATCAACCAAGTATATGCAATAGGCTACACAAGAAAAGACATTTCAAAAAAATGCATGGAAACGTACTCGGTTACTAACGTAACCTCGGTTCTCTCTAGAAGAGGGAACGAGTACTGCGTAAGATATCTTACGCTAGGGGAAAATCCTTTTCCGCGAGATATTGAAGCCAAAAAATATCCTTAATTTTGTAATAATGCAAAACGCATTGCAGCAGCAATGCAGACATAGGCGAGACAGCTCACGCGCCTATTGGCTGCTCTGCGGCAACTGCAGCAGCCTATCGAGCGAGGCCGGGCGTGACGTCAGACCCAATCAGGGCACTTCGCGCACACTGCGTCACGTTCCGCCGAAATGGGCGTGGTCTAGGCCTATAAATATCGCTCGCAGGCAGCTATTATATGGTTTTTCATCATCGAAGCAACCAGAGCGTGTGCATGCACGGCAAGATACGCAGTACTCCTTCCCTCTTCTAGAGAGTACCGAGCTTACGTGAGTAACCGAGTACGTTCCCTTCCGAGAGATCTTACGTAATGCGGTTAATCTTGAGATCAGGTCTGTGCTTGAATGTTTCTTTACAATATGGACAGTTGCAGGTCTGGCTGTTGTCCCAGCACTTATTCAGACAGGTCTTGCAGAAGTTGTGTCCACATGGAGTGGTGACTGGATCAGTGAACACGTCCAGACATATAGAGCACTGAAGCTCCTCAGTCAGTGGACCGCTGGAGGAAGACATCGCTGGAGAGAGAAATGAAGAAGATAAATCACCTGCATTAGTTTAAAGTCAAAATCTTGTTGAGAGAATGTCCAGAATGTGTAGAGCTTAATTCTAAATGCGTGGCTATTTTCAAGATAAAATATAAGTGGGTTTGTTATAATAATTTGATGGGTTATGACTCACATGGAGGATCACTCATACTCCCTCTCCTTTCTCGTTTTTTTGTTGATGGTGGGAAAGATTCTGCCATTGTTCTTCACCTCTTTATTCCTGTTCAAGGCAAAAGAAAACAACAACAGAATAATCTTAAATAGGAAATCATGTTTACATTAAAGGACAAGTACATATAACCTTTCCCCAAAAATTAACATACATTTTGTGTGGCCAAGAGACATTTAATTTTGATTTAAGTAAATGTGATTTTCAGCTGCAGTGTATTTCAAATCAAATGGTTTATTAAAACTATTAACAAATTCTGATGCCATTTCAGCGCAGTAAAAATGTTTTGTAGGAGAAAAGTTCCTTTCAAACAGTGAGTGTATTCATAAAAAACTAAACATTTGCTGTTTATATTAAACGCAAACAATATTAACATAATCTTCTTTTAAAAATATTTTCTGACAAAAATGTCTTTCCACAAAATAAACTGATGTATTATTTCATCTTGTCAGGTGTGTCTGCATTCAGTCATACTTTCTTCACTCTTCATAAGGTGTTTGACACATTTGTGCACAAACTTTGTAACCGGTTCAGCAGGTTTTCTGTGTAAGGGTCATATTTGCTTCCTGTTTCATAGTCTTTATGTCGTGTGACAAAATAAAGGAAGCCTAAACTTTGCTTCACAACCAATCAAATGACTTATATAAATACAATTCGGATAGCTACCATTTCAGTGCAGTAAACAACTAAAGTAGTTGAGTGAGTATTTGACGATTAAACCCTCGGGGAAGTTGCACAAACAACTATTATGTTAAGACTGTCTAAATAACTAAATCACAGTTATTTAGGGGTTACCGGTCTTACTTTTCGGTATCAAATTAGACCAATCTACGTTTTCATGTAACTGACTTAAAAAAGTTCTGAACAGTCTTAAAGAAAAACATTTGATTAACTTGCAAGACAAGTCTTAGCAGTTTATGCAAACAGACCCTGGTTCTGTTCAACTTTTGTTTGACATAAACCTACTAAACAGTTCACTCCATTAGAAACCTGTTCAGCACAATCTCTCTTATATTTCTATCTCTTACCTGTGAGGATCAGATGTGTCCACAAGACCCTTTGAACGGATCAATAAATATTCTGTAGTTTAAAGAGGTTGATCGTTTCAGGAGTCCATATTGTTGTTGATCAAGTTAGTTTTACTTTCTCTGAATCTCTCTGAACTACAGTGATGTCAGAGAGTGATGTCAAAGCTCCTCTTACATGTATTTCCAACGTGATCTCATGAGAATACCTGTGTATTTTACGTAAAGTGTAGTTCTATCACACGTACATTTACTTAAGGGAATTTTGCCAAGATATTTTCAGAGATAAGAGAAAAGATGTTATAGAATAATAATTTAATGAAAAAAATGTTTTGACAAAAAACTGACATTCAAACTATTTTGGAATTTACTGAAAACGGCCCAGAAAAATCCCCCTGTCCCTCCTCAAGTCACTAAAATTGGTAAAATGGTCTTAATTTCATTGCAGTCATTGGTATAATGAGAAAGATTGAGAACTTAGGAGACCTGTTCTCCTCTTTGGGTGATGTCTCTTCAAGATATCTCCTCTCCTCCCCGAAACCAAGTGTTACCCCCTGGGGAACATGATTTGACCCAAAACAACTCTAAGAAATACTGGTATAACCTTTTGTCTGGTCTGGGTTTTTAAGGGTAGGTGACAGAGCAGTCTTTGGGAGCCTGTAACCAGGAACATCCCCCATTCAGTGCTGTTTCAGTGTTTTCCCATTGGGACACACTCACACACCACTGTGTGTCTCTGTCAGGAATGCATGTCATCTTGGAGTAATTGATGTCATGTATTTATTATTTCTGAATTGGCTTTTAATCATTTACTTGTGTAATTGACATGATACATTTTTTACCTGACAAATAAATGTTACATCCTGATTTATTCTGAAGTTTTCTGAAATCATTATTTTAGTAGATAATGAGCTGGTGCTACCGCAGCTCTGTGTCCAGGATAGGTCAAACTAAAGGCGCATATATGAACGGAGCAGTAGGTATGTCATCTGAAGACCTTTTGATTTCTGTCTATCACTGATTTAGCAAGTTGTATGGAAGTGGCTAAAATAGGCAACCCACTTAAGAGGTATTAGCAGACCCTGCATCCACTGACTAAAGTCAGAACTGACGAGTTTGTGTCCATGAGATCCACGTAAACCCGAGGCGTGAGACTCTGTGCGGCATTGGGTCCATAATGAAAGATTAATTGAAAATATGGATACTCAGAATAATCAAAGATCTAAATTAAATCATAATCAATATTTATGATTATTTTCTAACCAGAAACACAATCTAAATTTGATTATCATTTGAAATTGGAGTCAGATTAAGCATAGAGCTAAAGTAATATTGAAACTAAAATTCTAATAAATAAAGTGAACTTCACTGGAGCGCTGAAAAGACATACACACATTATTCCTTCACCCAGACCATTGGACTCTGTCTTTGGGCCAATGGGTGGTCTTTACACTCATATCTGATTTTTATGGGACGTGTGACGAGTGTCTCTGGGCTCATCAGCGTCGCCCTGGCAACAAACGCATGGCACCTGCACGTCCTCATCACGGGCTGATCGGTCACAGCTGCAGCCCGTCATCAAGTGGCTTTAAAAGCCGCCACTGCTCTCACTTCGACAGACACCTGTTCATGTGTGAACGTGCTGGTACTAATCCTTTGTTTCTCACCTAACAGAAGGCAGCAAGTGACCGACAGCCCGACTGAGCAGGCCCGGACACCCACCTTCACGAGCACGAGGACTTCAAAAGAGCACCAGCCACGAAGACAGCACTCCCCTGATTTCACCCTTCACTTTTTTTGAAGTATTTCAATAAATCCACCCTCCGGGGCTACTGTTTTCACTCCTACAATTAAAATTTACATTATTTTATTAACAAAAGATTTCCCAATATATTAAGCAGTGGGAAAACATCAGAATATGCAAATACTGTCATCACTGATTGGTCTGTACATTTATACATTTAAACTTTAGTTTATATAATATTATATTTAACAGCAAATATTTTAAGTTATTAGAGAAGTACATCTGAACTGGGTTTCTTGTTCATCTTCAAGTCAAATCTGTGAGGAGAAAACAAAAACCCCATCATGGTCAGATCAACTATTGAACCAGTTTAAACCCTGCATGCAACTAACTAAAACACCCAACATGTCTATGAACTCCTCAAGCATGCAGCTGAAAAATAAATGCAAAACCAAAACAAAACTGCAGCAACATCTGCAAATGATGAGGCAGAAGCAAGCATCACAGCATTCATCCAGGCGACGTGGACGGCCCTACGCTAACGGACAGAAGACACAAGACTGAGAAACAGGAAGTAAAATTGAGACTTACTCAAAGTCATAATCAAACATGCCAGAGGGGCTGAAGGGGGCAGCGTTAGGAAGGAAGAGCATCAGAGGTTAGTGCACTAGACGACCAGCACATCAATCCCACAGTGGACTAGATAGGGTGTCAACACTTGGGTTTATATGTAGACACTAAAGCATCCTCTATAGGGCATCAGTGAATATCAGACCCTAACTAATGATGATGTATCCATTACAAGGTACTTTCCCCGGGTACAGTAACTATTTTTTATATAAAGTATTGAATCGCTATAGTCATTAGATTCTTAGCTTTGTAAATCGATTATTTACTCACGATTGAAATGAAGTAGAATGATTCACGATTTGAAAATCAATGTTTCAAGATCAATGCATGCGTCGGCATGATTTGTAATCAATGCATGGAGAAAATGAGGATTGTATAAAGGATCATTTAAGCCTGATTCATTAACACTGAGACCAGGCACAGTTTCCTCTCCTTATCGACTTTGTTGCACTTACATCCTTTCAAGAAAGCAAGATATTCGTCTGCTGTCTTGGTGAAGAATCACTCTAAAAGTCTTAGGTTTAGAGTCCAAATATCAGAGAAAAAAACCTGTACATACATACATACTGTTGAGTTGATAAACATTAGGGCTAGAGTTTGAAAAGTTTAAGATTAATGTATCAGAGTTGACTCCATCTGGGGGAGGAGCCACAAGGAAAACTGCAGAAAAGAATGTGCAGAATCCAATTCAGCAGTTGCTCTGCG
Organism: Leuciscus waleckii; assembly: GCA_900092035.1. Lineage (NCBI taxonomy): Eukaryota > Metazoa > Chordata > Actinopteri > Cypriniformes > Leuciscidae > Leuciscus > Leuciscus waleckii. The sequence goes on from FLSR01000532.1 coordinate 104,688, forward strand.
GACCAACTGGCTTTGTTACTCTATTCCAAGACCCTCAGAGTATTTCTAAACACAAGTGGGAGGCTCCACGACATCTGTTATACACTTTGTAGAATGTAACTGTTCAGATGGAGTTTGGACATACAGTACTAAGGACACAGCTTTTATTCATTAAAGCTGCACTGATTTTAAATCAGTTCAATTAAATACAATGGTTGTGAATCTCTTATTAGAGAATAGAGTGAATCAAAACTGACTGATGGAGTGATCTTTGGCATAAGCTGGATCGAACACTTCCTGGTGATTATGATGGACAAGCATGAAAACAACCAGATGACAAAGACACCAGATGTAAAGACGAAACGTGCCAGTCTTCACCTAGACAAGATCGGATGAATAAAAGACTGAAAGTTGGTTACCTACACTTACAAATAATCAAATAAGTTTGAAGAATCCCTTTTGTTAAATGATTATCATGACTAATGAAAAGCCACGTGCATGCTATACTTTAAAATCTAACTAGAGTTCCGTTCCCTTAGAAAAGGTGATTTTTAGATTATTTCCTAAGTGAAATAATTCATTATTTTTGTTAAAATGCATCATTTACTGAAATTGGATTGAACTCAAGTAAATTGGGCCCTTTTTAAAAAAAATCAACAAGGTGTTCTCATTGAAAAAAAGTGCTCCCAACAATATATTAAAGTCTTGGTTTTGATGGCAGAATATAAACTTTATTAACAAAAGCCTTGTTGGTCTGCAGAGTCAATTTCTGCAACTTCTTTTATACAGTGTTCCATTCACTCACACACTTCATTCTATGACCTGAGTCCAGCCTGGTGGAGTCCCACCATTTAGGACACTACCACCATGTTGTAGACAAGTACCTTACCATCCACGCCCACTCTTGGCCATCAAATCTAGTCTCTATGGGGTTTCAGCCAGTACTGGAGGGGGCGCATGTGTAACAGGCCCAACGTAAGTATTGGCGATGCAGAGGCCATGAGGCCTAGCATCCTCTGAAAAGTTCAAAAGAAGTGGCAAACCACTGAACTGTATAAGCTCACTTGTGGGTCTAGTCTAGAACTGCTCCCACAAAAAGAGATTTTCTGGGTCATAGGCATTTCAAATGGCTGAAGAGCACAGATCTGTGTGAAATTCATTCTTCTTCCGACTGGGCCAAGAGGAGCCAGTTGTTGAGGTACAGTTCAGGATGCCCATCCCCTTCTGTCTCACGGGGAAAGTGCTGCATACATACACTTCATAAAAGTATGTTGGGCCAGGAACAGTCCGATGGCAGAACCGTATACTGGTAGGCCACCCCTTCGAACACAAGCCTCAAGAACGGTCTGTGATGGGGGGCTATTCTGGATATGAAAGTATGCATCTCTGGTATGATGACGGCGAGAAGATTTCTTCGAGAGATCAACTAAGTGTGTTAGTTGCTGAAAGAGAATAAATCTGATTCCAATGGTGAAATGAGCTTCTTTTATAGGTCCCTTTTCGCGGGCTCTATCGGCAGGATGCGCCGCGATTGGCTGGCGCAGACATGCTGCTTCACCACTGATTCATGCAGTTCCCTATGAGCATGCAGCCAATGGGCACGCTCAGATCGCTGCTTTGTAATGGCTGTGCAGTGGCACTGCAATTTTGTAAATAAAGTCTTCAAAATTCTGAGAGAAGGAGTTTACTCCATAGCGTCTAGCAACGCAATACGAGTAAACGTTTCGAAAGGGAAATGGTCTTATTTAAAACATGACATAAATTGTAACCGCTGTATGGCAGGGGTTTTCAAAGTGTGGGGCGCGCCTACCAGGGGGTCGCCAGAGCATGCCAGGGGAGGCGCGGAGAGTGGTAAAAATTATAGCCTAATAATTAGTTTAAATTAATACATTTAAAAAGTTAAATTAGTATTATTCTGAAAATACACTGCAGGTCTTGATGCCCTATTCTGATTTGTTACCTTTATCCGATTTTTTTGACCGTCCGTTTACACGTTCTTTCAGCTGTGACCCATATCTGATTCATGTGTTTACACTTGCCATCTGAAACATTGCGCATGCTTAAAGGGTTAAATTCTCTTGCACAGATGGACGAACGCGAAATATGCGATATGTAAAATTCGCCAAACATCACCATGATTTTGAGGGAGGAGGACGAAAAGTGCCATCATTGCACTGTAATTGTAATAGGCATCATATTTGGTATATGAAACTTAACGTGTTGCCATTGTAGTGGGGTTTACCGGTATGTGTGTTCAACTCGTGAATATGATCTTGCCAACATGACTTTGAATGCACCAGAGACGAGAAAAGATGCTGCAGCGTTTCAGCAGATACGACACTCGATCTAGTAAATTAGGCCTACATCTATATAATTTATAAGTATTCAAACACTTTTGGGGTCCACTGTGTATTTTAAAGGGGACATATCATGAAAATCTGACTTTTTATGTATGCCTAAAGAAATATGTGAATCACTTGAAACAAAAATATTTCAAATTTCAAAAGTATTCAAATATTTGATGGGTAAAAAAAAAAAAAAAGATTCTGGGTATACAGCAGTTATGTATAGGCCTATTCCTTATTTTAACATCATTGTTGAGAGGTTATTCGCAACAGAAATGATGGCAATTACTGGTTATGCAGTGGGTGGAAGAAATGCATCCTAGAAATGTAGTAGTGACTCCAGCATTATGTAATGGGAAATCAGCATCTAGACAGGAAATATTATATGAAATTTTACATAATTTATATAAACAATAAAAAAATCAAACAGGAGTAAGAGTATAATTTGTATGAATACCTGCAGAAGGGAATGAGGTGGTGGACAAGCTGGCCATGACAGCATTGAGAAAAAAAAAAATGTCCATTAAGTAAAACAGACATAAAATAGGCTAGGCTATTATAAAAAAAATAAGATGGAAATATGTGGCTAGAATAAAGGCAGACACATATTCAGCATACAACTGAAGTGGGGATTGAAAGAAAAGCATTTGGATACAGAAGAAAATATTGTAGCCTAAATTTGTCCATATAGGACACTCGAACCTTAATTATTCCCTGCACATAGGCCTATAGGAAAATGTGACGCATGATTTAGTTTTTCTCCTGTAATTTCATTTATTTAATCCTTTCGTTCATTCTGGCTTCACAACTTCGTCCCAGTAGGTGGCGGAAATGCACATTTAGCTGCTTTGTCAACTGCCATAAAAGAAGAACCACGTGGCTGGCAGCTAAACTTTAGACATGTGTTTAATGGTGGCGTAAGACACTCGTCAATCTTCACCTTCATCAAGAAAAAAATGTTTGATTTCATGAATTTTTTTTTTTTTTTTTTTTAACATTTTTTT